>MWRL01005189.1:0-10483 GCA_002157085.1 Melampsora occidentalis | reverse complement strand
ATCAAAGACGTGTAACCCTAATTATGTAAGTTATTTCAAGCACCGCTTCTCATGCCCGTCGCCAAGCGTTGTATCATTCAACCGCCACACCGCCACGATTCTCATAGCCACCATCCACCTTCAATTGCAATGAAGTGAAATACAGATTAAGAATCTTTTGAAACTTAACTCAAGATCATAGAGCTTCTTCCAAAAACTATGTAAAAAGCCACCAGGATGATGATCGTTTAAGTTGGTGGTTCAAAGGGTAGTCAAGGCTTAAAGAAAGTCAGATTAAACGGTGATTAAATGTACATGTCGCGACTTGAGAAGGTATCCAATACAATACAGAGATGGATTGAAATTTATCGCATGATTTGTTCACCTTGTTTGGATCTTTGGATTTGAATTTGTTTTGATCGAAGAGCATCATACCCTTTCAAAAGTCCGATCTAAAACGACTTTAGTTTCCCTTTTTAAAGTTCACCTTCAAAAAAAGATCATTCTGATTCTAAAATACATCAACGGTTTAAAGGCTTTTGCTCAAAGGGATCATTCAATTCATTGGATTTCATTTTTAAATAGAGGTTTTGCTTTAGTTCAACTCAATCAAACTTAAATCAAGATTTCAAGCTAGATATCTAGTTAACATATATATAGGATCTGAAGTTGATTTTCCTTTTTCTAGTTTGATTGAAATGGTGATCATTTTCGTAAAGATATAAAATCCAGTTTTGAATTTGTTTACAAGATCGATTGATTACCTCTTTTAAGGAAGACTCACCAAGAGATAAATCATCAAGTAATATATACCTACATCTAATATAATCAATCAACATTAAAATAAATATTCAAGAAAAGTGATGAGAAGAAACTGGATTGAAATTGAATTGAATGAAATGAAATGATGATAAAAAGATTACACACTATAGAATATCAAGAAGAAATTAAAGATCAAAAGCTAAAGAAGATTGAAAAGAACCCACCAGTAGCACCAAGATTAAAACGTAGAAAGACAAACGAAGATTTTAATAGTTCATCGTTCTCATTGTCATCATCATCACCCATCATATTGATTGAATTTGATTTGGTAAAAGAGATTGAGGTGAGTAATCTATTAATGATGATGATTTCACATCTCACCATTCAACTTGAAGTGACTGTCTACATACATAGTACAATACAATACAATGCAGTGCAGTGCAGTGCAGTGCACCAGTAGTGGATTGTGAATAAGTTTTTAGACTGACTGAAGCTGACTGACTGAATGATTTAATTTATTTTTTTATTTTTTGGTACAAATTGATTTCATTTTAATTTCTTTCCGAACCTCGACATCGAAATCACTCGACATCGGAACTCACTAAACTAACTAACTAACTAATTGAACAAATAATAGAAAAAGAATATAAGTTTAGGAGAATTAGACTGGAAAAGTAGTAGTTTACCGTTGAATTTGAATTTGAATTTAACAACTCATTACCATTCTTCTGATTACCATTACCATCAACAACAACAACAACAACAACAACAACAAGATCACCATTACCATTACCATTATCATTATCAATCGAATTTAAATCAAAAGCAAATCATGTCATCATCATCACCAACTCCAATCTCAAACAATCAATCATCTTCATCAACAACAACAACAACAAATTCAAATCTCAACTTACCATCTATCATCTTACCTCAACTTAATCACTATCAACCTCCTGATCAAACTATCACTTTCAATCAAACTAAACTTAACAATCAACCTCAACTTAATCATCATCATCAACTTCATCATCATCTACATCCAGAAGACTTGGATTTAGATTTAGAAGATGTCATTGAATCAGAAATAGTTGAAGATGAAGATGAAGATGAAGAAGATGATGCTCAGTATGCAATGGCAATGGATGATCCTTATGCTGAAGTAGAACATGGTTGGAGAAGAATGAGTGAAAGTGCGGTCTCATCATCTCAAAAGGATCCTATCTCAGTTTCAAAACATCAAATCAAACCTATCAACACTTGGTCTACAAGTCTATCAAATCCAAATAATGAAGAAGTTGTCAATCAACTCAACGGTTTCTCTTTCTCAACTCGTCAATCATCTAAACCTAATCATTCTCTCAATCAATCTTCTTTACAATCTAGAAAGTTTTCACTTCCTGCTCCAATCTTATCCAATCATCAAAATCAATCATCTGGTTTGTTTAATCTTAGTATGAGACGTTCAGATCAACCTAATTCATTCAAACCACCTGGTTCATCTACTCCCAATAAAACTTCATTCTCAAATAACGAACTTATCATCAATCCACCTCATCGATCTCGTTTACCTAGCTTTTCAACCGAACTCGAACCTATCTCAGGTAGTCCTACTTCTCCTGATTCTCCCATGATTGTCAATTCATCATCTTCTAGTACTTCAACCTTTAGTACCTGTACTTCTAACACTACAACTCATTCTATCAAATCAAATCGAAATCAATCACTTCCACCTACTGAATCAACCTTTCAACGTCCGCCTTCTTCTTCTTCTTCACTCTCTGGTCTTCATCAGTCATCACGTACAAGCAACAGTTGGAAATCAAATTCTCAAGATCAATCTTATAGCACCTTTGATCCCACCTCTTCATCCTCTTCCTCATTATGTTCATCATCGGACGAAGGACTTTTACGTCGAGCTTCTTGTTCATCACTTGCGAGTGTAGCCAGTCTCGGTAGTCAAAATGGATCGACCAGTGGTCTCAAAGCTCGACGTGGATTGACAAAACCCCTCTCACTAGCAATGCCATCGTCTAATCTTTCGACTACTGCACCAACACCTCTTACCGGTCTCAACACTCGATCTCACCTTCATCCTTCATCAAATGACAAGTCTAATGCCTTTCGATCACTTCCTCCCTCACCTCGTCTTGCTACATCTGATCAATCTAACATGAGGGATCAGATCGTGGGTATGAGAGCCAATGTTACTGGAAGTCTATCTATGAAACGACGTACATCCATCCCTCGTCTCTCTCTCGGCGGACTCTCTCACAACACACCTTCAGTGGATCCTAATCGACGAAGTTCATTGGCTGTCACATCTTCTACTGATTATGTAAAACTCTTGGGAAGAAACTTGGAAAGATCATCAAACTCATCTGTAGCCTCCACACCACTTCGACTACATTTCGATCCGATCGCAGCTCGAGATGGTAAAACAGAGTTGATGAGCTCACAAGTCGGAGTAGGAGGTAGAGGTCATATTGAACGGCCTCAGGCTGGTATCAATGGAGAACCAGTAGAGGAATATCCATATCAAAACGGACCTCGTGAAGTCTTACCTGGCATTTACCTTGGATCCGAACAAAACGCAAGAGATGTGACATTACTAAACGAAATTGGGTTTAGTTGTATCATCAATGTAGCCAAAGAAGTTGAATGTCCTTGGAATCTACCTTTGCACCAATCCCCTTCTCTAACACCAATGCCAACGAATTCAGGAGAAATGACGAGTGCTGACACTACACCTAATCAAGAACTCACACCTGTCAGTCTGGCTACTCCAACACCTTCCCAACGATTACAGGTACCTAATCAGCAAAGTAATAGTCGAACATTTCTAGTCAGACCAACAGCTTCGACTCCAAACCTTCATCGATCTTATAAGAAATCTCCCGAATCTAACAAACTCATGAACACCGGTTCCACCTCTACTCATCATAAAAAACCATCATCAACCGGTAACCCAGTCAATGATAATGGAGAAATCGAATGTGAATTCCCATCAGATCTCAGTACAGGTCGACCGAGCCTAGAGTATCATAAATTACCATGGTCACATGATCAAGATGGATTAGCGATGGGAGGGAAGTTTGATGAGATTTTTGAAAAGATTGATCAAGCGATCGCAAAAGGCAAGAAGATTTTGATTCATTGTCAATGTGGAGTGTCGCGTAGTGCTACTTTGGTGATTGGTTATTGTATGAGAGAATCGTTTTTGAAACGTAACTCTTCTGGGATTGGGTTTCATCATTCGAATGGGAATGCGAATGGTGGGAATGGTGGGATGCATGAAGCTTATACTTTTGTTAAAGAAAAAAGCCCTTGGGCTGGTCCTAATATGGTAAGTTTCCCCTATTTCTTTTTCTTCGTTGTGAAAAAGTTTGAAGTTCATGTTGGAGAGAGAATTGAATTGATTTTCGGATCGGCTTATTTATAGGGATTGATTTATCAATTAATTGAATATGAAAAAGTTTTGAAAAAGAAAATCACTATTAGTAGTGTTGGAAGTGGACAGATGATGATTATGAATGAACAAGAAGAAGAAGAAGAGGAAGAAGAAAATGATGGGGCTAGAACTCCTACTGGTGGTGCAGAACAGTAAATGAAAGAATTCATTGTTTTTTTATCTTTTATCTTTCTCTTTTTCTTATCTTTTTTTCTCGATTAGGGAATATCAAATGAATTGTGTGATTGGTTTGGATTTGGATTTGGATTATTTTCTATTGTGTTGATTATCAAACGTTTTGATTGTATGCTTGGGATCCGTTTCATCTCCTTATCTTCTTTCTTGGCTGTGCCTACTTGATCAGATTCTCTTTTTCAACTTGTTTTTGTCTTTCTTCCTTTTCTTTACAACTGACATTTTTTTCACTTCTCTTGATCTCTTCTATCAATTGTTTTTCTCTACATCTTTTGGACATCTACATTTCAACATATTTTCCAACATATTTATCTTTATCTTATATATATTATATTATCAATCAGATTCAAATCTTACATATATACATTTGAGAAAAAACCTAAAAAAATCTTTAAAAAAAATCCATTGACTTTCTTTTTAGTAGTATTCTTTTTTCTTTTGTAAACTCATTTTCCCAAATAGGCCTCTTGTGATCTTGTTTTTCCTTTTCTGTTTTTTTTTCTTTCTTTGGTTAATTTTCTACAATTTACAAATGCTTTTTTCTTTTCTTTAACTTTGGTTGGAATCCTTTTTGGCTTGAAGGGCTTGAAATAATTGAAAGATTGGATGATTTTGAGTATCTGATTTTCTTAAAGATCACCAAGACTCAAAGAAGAAGAACAAGTTTGAGAAAGGTATGAGTACTAGTTGATCTTGGTGATCTTCTCTTCCCAGTCAACATATCTTCCTCAGAGTCAAAACCCAAGGTAACATCAGACATGAAACTCCAGATGTACAAAATCTTTTCAAGGTTCTGATCCGAGTTGATTTCCAGTGTAAAAAGAAACCTTTGGAGAGGAACCTGATCAGAAAGGTTTTGTCCAAGGTTTTTTTTGGCCAATATTGCCTTTGGATTTTCCAAATCCATGGTATGTGTGATGGCAGTGGGTGCCTTTGCCTGGTCCAACACTGATCTGATTCCAATCATTGATGATGACGGAAGAATGGATTGGAAGGAAGAGAAGGTATAAAAGCTTATCTGAAGCCAAGGATATGATTCTACACTCACAAAATTCATCTTTATCTATTTACATCCTGATTACACATAACAAACATAGACTTCAACAATTCTGGGCCTTACTTAAACTAGAGCTAAACTGGATCTTACTCTGATCCAAGGGAATTCATATATGTCTAACCCAAACCTGTTGGACATTCATCATGTTGAAGCCTTCACTGCATCCGGGGTTGTGTTGTTTGCTTGTTGACAAGCACACACACAATCTCCCTTTCTCCCTCACAGGGAGTAGGTGTGTGTGGTCATCAACAAGCAAAGGCTACCCAGACATGGTGCTTATGAATTGGATCTTTGATGCTTTGGGTAATGACTTGCATGGGTTTTATTTACTTAGAGATCAATACAATCATTGGAAGTTTTCAAGGCTGAAGAAGAAAAAAAACCCATTGGTTATGGTCAGGTGACACCCAACCCGCTCCGCACTGAATACTGGTTGCAGAGAAATATTGAAGCGGGTTTGAAGTGCACTATAGGCTCTGTATATCATATTCCAGCCTGAGCAACACCATCTGATGCAACATGAGTGCCTGTAAATGAGCACTCAAACATGCATTCTACACTTGTGCATGTAACAAGATGGAGCCATGAAGGATGAAATACATACATGGGGTAGTTTTTGGGATGATGGGAAACACACAACAAGATCCTCAAAGATCCACCCTAACCCCTGACCCCTGACCCCTGACCACCTGAGCCTTAGGCCCTATTTCAAAGACCCTAACCAAGCCTAACATCACATAGGCTAAGGTAGCCTAACCTCTTAATGGTCCCTGGCCATGAAAATTATTCACACCGTTCATGTCACTTGTTGTCCTGTATGAAGTATCCATGAAAATCAAATAGGAAAATAAATTGGCTCTGGGAAACAAATTGGTTTGAATATCATGCTTCTTGCCCTGTGAACTCAACATCTAGCCGCACAATTCACTGTGACAAATATATCACACCAAAAACAAATACATATTTTTGCCTGTTGTTCAATATTGTGCATGAACTTGTGGTGAAACAGCAGTACCAAGATAACAAGGGCCATGGGTTGTTTTTGTCTTGAAGTCAATATCCAGCTGGACCAAGTTCCTAAATTGTTGGCAATGTCATCTTCTGAGGTTTGGATGGAAACTAATTGTCAACCAATCTTATATAACCTCTTGTAAGGCATATCTAAATTGTCTGACCATGAGGCCTACCTCAAGAGGGGTTTGACTGGATACAGTCCTAAAATATATATTGTCATCAAAGTCATTCTAGCCTGAAAATGTGGAAAAAAATTGTAAGCTTATGAAATACTAGAGCCTTTGGCAGTTGAACCTACCTTAAAACTCTGGTCACCAGAGTCTCCAAGTTATGTGTATAGCCTGACATAAAATACAAACCACTGTGATCTTGGGCTGTTTTCAGAGCAAATGTGGTGTAGAGTGAAGGAAAAAATATCTTGTTCACTACAAAGCATGTACTCAGGAAGTTTGTGTCTAAGTAAAACTCAAGAAGAAAATAGAGATACAAAACTTACTGTAAGACAGTCAATTTGGGCTTTGTAAGCTCATGATGTATGCATTTGTCTTTCAAAAACTCACTTTCAAGATAGACAAACCGCCTTGAATTTGGCCAGGTAAGAAATGAAAAGAGGATATTCTTGATTGCTTGTGCTTGATCATATACAATGAATTGTGCAATTCTTATAAATACATTCATGAAGTCATATAAATTTTCAGATTGTTTCAGATAAATAGGCAGTTGAGAATTATGATTGATTTCAAGGAAAATATCAGACACCATCTCTGTTTTGAGGTAGCACGTCAACATGCTCACACCAATCAGTTTCCAAAGAGGGTAGATATAACATACAAACAGGTCTCAGAGCTAAGGATACAATTGCCTTTGTCAAAAAGTTCAGACAGCAAAAGCATTAAAGGGCTCCTTTATTCATACTTCCATTGACAAAAGGTACATTTTTGATTTCCTGTTATCAACAACAAAGGACTCATGTTTTTAGAGATGAAACTGAAGAAAAATATGTTTAGATTCAGTACACAGCTCTCCATGTGAGCACGTCAAATTGCTCATGGGGGAGGGACATGATGAGAACAAAAGTTGGAAACCTTCCATTGAGAATCCAGTCATGTACTCACTGAGGCTTCTTCTTAATTTGAAGTTCATACATAGACTTTAACTGCAGTAGTAGGATTTGAAACAATGACAGAGATGACTGCATGATATGAGCTGTCTAACATACAACCTTGCTTCTATTTTGTTTCTAACGGGTGCCATGACCAAGGATATAACTGTATGTATCTTAAGAAATGCACCAGGAGTCATAGAATGGATTGGGACTAAGATGATGCCTGATGAGCTCTCATATCTGCAAAGCCACAATTTTATGCAAACCTTGATGGGTAACCTCTGCTTGAAACACACAGAAATTTGAGCATCAAGAAATAATGGCATTGATGACCATCCTGGCAACCACACACTAGAAATTGAGTCAAAAGCAAGCTCTTGGCAAGCTCTGTAAAAATCCTGCAAAAGTGCTGGTGCCCAGGTTTTGACTTTCAGGGATTTCAACAGGATCTCCCTCCTGAAGGGCTGAAAGTTTTTTGTTAGGTTTTAGAGTGTCCCAGAGGGTGTTGCAGATTTAACTTGAGGTCATTCTGTCATGCAGAGCTATTAATAAATGATACTTGCTTTGTGTTCTGCTTTCTGTAAGATGAACCATATCCAGGGACAGAACATGTGGTTTGGTTTCAATGCTGTGTGTGACTTATTTCTGCAGATCTATCAGAGTAGAAGACTAATTGGATGATCAGATCACTGACAAGCCAAAAAAACCCTATCTCCTACTTGGATATCCAACCTCCCCACCAGAAAACCTATCATGACATACTTTTTATATATATACCACATACTTGCTATAGTGATCTACCTGCTGGGTCACACTCAACCAGTGAAAAGCTTCATCATAGAGGAATCAGACTGTTCTCATTTTTCTTCAGATACTATGACCAAGCTATCAGCCTTGACAGTCCTCAAACTTCTAACACCTGATAGGAGAATTTCAACACAAGAGAATCAGATCCCAGCCCCCATAACAAGCTTGACTCCCAACAACTTGGATGTTTATCAGCATCTATCAAAAATGGTACCCAGAAGATCACTTCCCAAGCCTTTGAAAAAACTTTCTAGGAGTATTGCAGCCATAACACAATGTGATTTGAGAAATCTAGCACATGGGATTCAACAAACTCAGCAAGAAAATTTCATTGTAGACGCAATAATTAATGCACTTGAAGGTTTACAAGACTACAAAAATTCCATAAGGGAACGGATATGGGCTCTGGCACTTTTGGATGCACTCAGAGCCTATCTTCCAAGGAGGGGGCTCAGGGGGATAAGAACAAATATTTTAGAGGGCCCAGTCTTCCATGGAGCTTTGGAGCTCCATCTAACTCAAGGTTAACCATGGTTTTCTCAAACATACAGGTACTGATCAAATGTTCAGGATCTGACCAACAGTTTTGCACATTGGTATTTTTTCAGAGATTGACTTGCTGTCTATTTCACAAAAACTTTGGTTGATTCCATCAGCAGAGCGAGAAACAAATCATGGTGAGTATCTCATGCTTTTTTTTGAGTAAAGAAACCATGATCACAGAATCTGGTCCTCTTTCAGTGCTAGCAGAAGTACTTTCCAGGTCTAAGCTTCTTTCAAAGATCAGCACAGAACTTCACAACAGGCCTGAGTACCAAATGCCCTATGAATTGCGGAGATTTTATGATATTCTAATTCAAGCAAGTTTTCCAATCAGGAACAAGGAAGACTTGGAGCACATAGTAAAATGTTCAGAAAGGTCTGAAGAGAGACATCCTCAAGATTTTACCACACCAGTGGTGTTAAAAGATTTGTTAAATCACCTCATGAGATATGATCAAAACATCATGCATCTAATTTCAGGCAGATTATCTGACTGGGCCATGGCTTCTTCAGTGTGGAGAGATATCACCTATATAACAGAAGGAAAACACAAGTATTTTCTGGAGAACTTATTGAAGCCATTTCAGAACTATGGGAAGGTTGAATTGTTGCACTTCCAGCAAGCAGTAACTTCTTTAAAAGCTCAAGAAATAGCTATTAAAACCTTCCGGGAATCTGAATATGATATACCTGTTTCAAACATACAAGAGCATCTCATGGATACACATCATCTCCTCCACATACTGCACAGATGTGGCCTCTATCAGGACAAAACAATTTCTGAATATCTTACCAGTGAACTCAAATGGATTGGTGAGGTTATTTTTATCAAAGTCTCATTTGAGATCCCCAAAAGTGCCAAGACTTCTTGATGATGTCTTTCACAGTATTCTCATGACTTCCCAACTATTAAGCTATAATTTATAGATATTCACAAGGAAAGATTATTTACTGATGATTGTCTTCAACTTCCCCACCCTAAGGCAATCAATTGACATTCAGAGGAGAAACGGAAAATCACAAAGTAGATCACACATTGGAAACAACAGCCACAACATCTCAAGGTCTCCCATCAAATTCACAGTTAAAGAAAATTCACTCACAACAAGAAAGAGATAAATGCTCTGTGTGTCTTGGTGAATTCCAGGTGGCACACAAAGTGTTAAGACTG
Source organism: Melampsora occidentalis (assembly GCA_002157085.1). Classification (NCBI taxonomy): domain Eukaryota; kingdom Fungi; phylum Basidiomycota; class Pucciniomycetes; order Pucciniales; family Melampsoraceae; genus Melampsora; species Melampsora occidentalis. The sequence goes on along the minus strand of MWRL01005189.1, from coordinate 399 downwards.
CCATGTGATGAAAAAGTCCCCCACATCTTTCATGAAAGATGTTTTTGGGTATGTGACTTAATTGACTCTGACTGTTTTACATGAAGAACAATTTATTAACAAAGCTTGATTACTCTTTGTCTATATCAATTCTTTTGGGGGTCAGGAATGGTATCAAAACAATGATGATTGCCCAATTTGTAGAAAAAATGTTGATCAGCTTGAGAGAAGTTACTATGTTTTTTGGTCTGAAAGCCTATCAAGTCAGACCAAGAAGCAGAATAGTGAAGATGATGGTCATATATGACATGATAGTTTGGGGCTCTAAACTTGTGTGTTTTTCACATTGCTATTTCTCACCAATGTGATCCTCAAGGATAAATTTATTCTAGTAGTAGGATCTAGATCTAGACATACTAT
>MWRL01005073.1:0-10090 GCA_002157085.1 Melampsora occidentalis | reverse complement strand
GAGCAATCGGAACCTCAGGGCTCAATATCAATCTTGCTTCTTGGAGACGAAAAAAACTCACAGGCCCAACACTGCAATGTTTGTGAACGCCACAATCAAATTCAGTTCCAAGGTGAAGCTGCTCCACATACAACTGATAGCAAATCAATGATCAATATTCATGCATGCACAGGTCTGAGCAATACTCGAGTAAAACACTTACTGGAAGACTAAGAGAGTTTCCCTCTGGGTAGTTTCTCAAATAGTCGTCGAGCTTCATCTGACGCCAGTACTCTGGAGTCAATTGAGATGGCCGATGACACTCGCTATGGCGAGAGTGACTGCCTGCAGAACGAGCTACCAATCGAGGCTTTTGAGCTTCAAAATTGGCCAAGAATTCGGGCGCAGGCGATGCATTCGTCGCACTGATCAAGGCGGCGAAAACAAGGATTGCTATGCGCTGATTACATGTCATGATGCTTTTTTGTTTGGAGATTGGGGTTTCCTTGTCGTATTGACTCTAGTAAGATCAGAAATGAAGTTTAAGCTTGGATGAAAGCTAATAGAAATGAGTGTGGATGATATTGGACGTGTAAAAGAGTGTATGTGCAATCCTCAATGAAAGCTTGGAAGACAAGGCGATCCAATCGAATTGGTAACAAGATTTGAAGCTTTATAGTGCGATGTTTTTCGCAAGTGTATCACAATCATAGCTTGCAGTCGTGCTACACGGGGCATAGCCTTCACGCAGTGAAAAGAAGCAAGTCAGTGTTTCAAGATCTGTCAAGACTTGGAATTGGATTGAATCAGTGATTGTAGGTTGGTGGAGCTGATGAAACAAGTCGGAGCACTCATCTCAGGCCATTCCCTCACATAGCTTTTAGGCACTTCCGATAGGACTGTTCTATAGTTCTCTATCCTCGTTCGTTCTTGAATCTTGACCCTGCGCAGTTTTGAGCATTAATCTTGAGAAGGTACATGTAGCCTAAGCAACGTAAAATGGCTTCATCAAAAGCTCCTGTTTTTTTGCATCAGCAGCCAGTGTCGGAGTCCTATCTGACCAGTGCGCAGAAGATAAATAAGGATTTACAGCGTTCTTGACGAGTCTAGAGAACCGTTTTTCGAGTGTTAGTGCTGCCGATTGTTTGGGAATCCCTCAAATCGCGATATCAAGGAACACTTTATTCCCTGTTCAAATCCCACTTCAAGTTTCTGAAATTCATAAATACCTTTCACTTGATATTGTATCGCACCAATAAGGAACCCTCGAGGTCAATCGGGTGGTCAAGGTTCCACACGCAGGAGAGTGTGATTCTGAAGATATGAAGAAGTCTACAAGAGTAGAATTGTGTACTGAATGCTTCAACGTTGAACAAAAAAACTTGGTTTACGTTTCCAACTTTTTATGCACTTTCAAAAAAGATCATCAAGCTTCTAATGCTCTGCTAGAGATCCTTTTGACGAGTTAGACGTTTGGCTCGCCAACGCGCGCTTCTTGCGGATGTGCCAATTCAAAATCGCACTTGGTTTGAACCAACGGAGTGGTTCCATCGTATCTTCTTCAAAGGTGACCTCCATAGCCAACCTTTGTGGTACTTGCCCGTTCCCCAGGAAGATAAATTGCGTAGACTATACTGTCAGCTTTGCGCCGGAAGAAAGTGCACATCTTGGTTCACCGAGTACACGCAACTCTCTCCAAGACTTGTAAACAGGACATGATGATTTAAAGCAAATCAATGCCCACAGAAAATAAGTGACTGTCCAGGTATATTTTCGACTTTGAAATTGATATTATTTGTACAAGATACATTAAAGTCATTACACCTCTGGCAAATCAAGTACTGCATTGTCACTCTGGTTGAATAGAGCATTTCTGTAGCGCACAAGACACAATATTTTGGAGATGACAAGAGTGAGTTTGAAGTTGACAAAGAAACGACCGCCAGTTGAGCCAAGTAAGTTGACATACATCAATAATCAGATTTACTCTGGATGTGAGATCATTTAAATGGGGAGGAATGATAAAACAAAAATAACTCAACTTGACAATCTGTCCAACCATACCATATTGATTTTCGACTTCTAGTTTCTCTACATCTCGCATTACTTTCGCTAGTTGAGTCTGACGCTGCTGAACATTAGAGGCAGTGATAACTTGAGATCCAGAGCCAGCTTTATTTTCCATGTATTCCGTCAATACGGCTGCTGGCAGGAGACAACCTAGACCACATCGACTTGTAGTCGCATTATCGGCTTTTGATAACTTGGCAGTCAGATCTTGAATTTGATTCGCGGTATACGCTCGATTCTGAATAAGGTAAGTAGAAATAGGCGACGTCAATGAATGAATATGCTTATCACAAGATCTCCAACACGAATGACTGACCGATATCAAAGAGCTTTGACTGAGGGTCATCACCCAATACTTATTCCACAAAAGGTCTAAGATTTTGGTATCTGAGCTTGATTTAAAGTGTTCGATTTCCAAGGAATAGTACGCATTGGCATGGGCACCAAAGTCTTCGATTTTACTCAATGGCACAGATTGATAATCATCGCCCTGACCACCATCCGGAGGAACATAATCTTTGGGGTACGTCCGAAAAGCACCAATGTCAACTCTACCGGCCGAGATCGTTCGATTAGGATCTATCTAAAAAGTGTGGCAATACGCAAGTGTTATCAAGAAGAACATCAAGCATGCAGATGAAAGTCACATACCACGATGGCGACGAAAGGGTCGGTGTAGGTTTGATTGGTAAGTTGAGTGTTAACATCAATTCCTGATAACCAACATCCATAACCCGGATGAGAATGGTACCATCCCACCACATTCTCTAGCCGGCCTACCTACACAAATCCAACAGGAATCAGAGCTATGATAGGACACGATGAGGGGAGTAAAGTAAGAGGTGTGAATGACATGTTTTGAGTGTTCTATAAAGTCCACCATATATTCATTGGCTTCACTTGCAGCATTCACTCTGGTTTCGGTTCCCTCGACTGGTAATGCGAACGAGTCCATGACCACAAAGGTATCACCATCGATCTTACCCTGCCAAACTCATAACAAAGGATTATGATAAGTAACGAGTTGAAATCGCGTAAAGAAACCAAGGAGTTCACCTGCATGAGACCCATGATCTCATACTGTCCCCCAGATCGAGCATGCATGACCTGATTGAGGTGATAAGTATGAGTCAGATGAATGTCGATCAATATGATTATTACAACGAATCCACTCACCATCTTAATTAAAGCTACTCCAGAGACGCGAACTTTTTTGAAATAATTTGGATCACTTTTCCATTTCTTTTCATTCAATATCGTTTTTTGTTCTTCAGAATCAAATCTAAAGATTTGATCTTCATCTAGCCTCTATAAAACACAGTCTCATTCATTATTCCACACTCATGAACATTTTCAAGGTGATTTGAGAAAGAAGTTCAACTTACCTGAACATTGTTTGCTATCTCGAATGTTTTTTGAGCTATAGCACCAGTAGAACTTGATGGATTTGAAGTGGTCATGGTGTCATCCAAGATAGCATAAGGCTGGAAACGGTCAACAAGTTGCTCACTGATGGCAGAACTTGGAGCCCCCGAAACACCATGGTATGACGTCAGGGCCGGGTACTGATGGTGACTCGGGTTACGGGTACAGTGCATTCATTCACATTTCCAAATTAAGCCAAGATGAACCTCATTCCGATTTTGAACCAATAAGCTTTGAAAACTGCTTACTGATGGGGGTACAAGGCATGTAAACTCAATCACTTTCATATCCAAGAATTGTTTCTGACATTGTGTACCTCTTTCTTTAGGACTATGGACCCTGATCACACCCGTGGCGCGTCCCATCAAATTAGAAACGATGGGCAACAAAAAGTTGGCGATTGACTCTTCTATATGGTTATATCAGGTTCGAGAATACTTTGGAAATAATCTGCAAAACTAGACTGATTTTGTTTGTTTTTTTGGTATATCTTTAGTTTCAAAATGCTATGAGAGATCGGGAAGGTAGAGCTCTTACAAATGCTCATATCTTAGGATTTCTTAGACGGATTTCAAAACTTTTATATTATGGTATCAAACCTGTTTTTGTGTTTGATGGAGGAGCGCCTGTTTTGAAAAGACAAACAATAGTTGAGCCTTTTTTCTCGAACTTTTTCTTGTATTGGTCTGACATGTACTTCTGTATTTGCTGATTTGTAACACATTTTTTTGAAAGAATGAAAGAAAGAAAAAGAAACAAGGTGGTCAAGAAAATTTGGCCAAGACAGCTGAAAAACTTTTAGCTGCTCAATTGAGACAAGCTGCTGTAGTACAAGCTCAAAGGTAAGATGGGGTGTAACTTATCTGCTTAAACATCGCGTGTTTTTCATTGACCATGCAGATTCAATCTATTGAATGCCATAGACGAGCAGGAGTCCAAGATTCTGGAGATCAAATCACGACCAATTCGGTTTATTTCAATGATGACCTGGCTCGAGATTTCGCTGAAAAGAACACAATCCCATCTAAAGGCAAACGTCGAAGCTCATTAACATCACCTCTCAAGGAATCACCAATCAAACCGAAATATGTACCGAGAGATCAATACCAGCTTCCACCAATCACCCGTAGGACACCTCCTATAGAAGCTGATCATCGTTTAGCAACCGAAGAAGAACTCAGTCAGTTTATTGATCAAATGAAACCTGAAGACTTAGATATCAATTCTCCACACTTCCAAGCTTTGTCTACAGAGATGAAATATGAAATCATTGGTGATCTACGTATCAAGTCTCGTCAACAAAATCATGCTAGAGTAGAAGCTATGAAACTTAAGAGTGATCAAGATTTCAGTCAAGTTCAAATCTTAAATCTCAAACAACGTAATGAGTTAACACAAAAACTTTTAACTGTGACGGATATGGTTGGAAAAGCCAATTTGACAATTCCGGTCAAGATTGCTGCACAACGTAATAAAGAATATGTACTTGTTAAAGCTCAAGATGGTTGGGTTTTAGGAATGAATAAAGACGAAGGAAACAATCCAAAAAGCCCAGTGAAGATTGATATGGAGTCAGATGACGATGAAGATTTTGAAGAAGTTACTGACTATATGGATCCTCACACGCTTAGTCATACCTCAAGATCTCGAGCCGCTGAAGATAGCGATGAAGCAGAATTCGAAGAAGTCACTATCCCATCCACCAAAAATAAAGAAACTCTTCGCGCCCGAGATCATATGACTGAAGCTATACGTTATCATTACGGGTCGCAGAATGCCGCCGGGCCAAAGTCTCCGGAGCACAGTAGATCAATCCATACCGGTGCAGAACTTTTCAATCGAGACGAAGAAGAAGAAGAGCAGGTGAACCAAGCTATAATGGAATCCATTGCTGAGATGTCTGCCTTCGAACCCATAGGCCGAGACGTCACCTCGAGCACCGCTATCAAGAACAGATATCAGGCGCGAACAGACTTGGGTGAAGGGTCAAGCAAATCTCACCGAACCGCCCCTGTCGGTCTTTCCCACTCTCAAGATAACACACTCAAACATACGTCCACAGTTTCAAACCCAGTAGGAGCTGATCTCGAAATGGACGAGGACTTTGCAATGTTTCTGGCACCCGAAAATCCTAGCAAAAGCCATACCTCGGACATCCCTCAGACCTCGGGAGATATTGAAAACGACCAAGCTGTAGTACTCGATAATGTTGTTTCGGCATCTAGTAAAGATCATCTGGCGATCAGTACACCTGAAGATGATCCATCTCATGTAACATGTACGCAGCCAACGCGCCATGTTTCGCAATCTATTGCAATGGAAGAAGCACAGATATCGAATGATCTGGAATTGGACGACGACTTCGCAACTCTCCAAGATCAGGCGGAACTCTCTCCGGAAGTGAATCTGCGGAACAACATAGTCTTACCTGAGCCTGTGTCATCGGAAGATTGTAGAATAACATCCAGCTCTACAGAACCTTCCGTTGTTGATGTCTTGCCCTCCCCAAAAGATAAAGGCAAGATGGCCATGCCTGTATCACAACTGTCAATGTCAGCACAAGCAAGCGATTCTCAGAATAAACAGAAGGCTTCACCCATCCGGGATTCCTCCACTCTTTTACCTGATTGTAATGGACTTGAGGCTCAGTCGAAATTGGACAAGATCTGTATTGACGACCGTGCGACGACATCGAAATCTGTCTCTTCATCGGCCGATCCAGCTTCGGAGCCCAAATCGATTGCATCTACCGACACATCTGACTTACAAGCTGAAAGGAACCACGTAGATTTGACAGAGTCTATGTCATCCAATAAGCTAGTTGATACTCCGAGTGTATCAGGTGGTGCCGTCGAAAAGAATGATAAGTCGACATTGCCACCGATTCCCAACAATGAGGTGGCTTCGCAATCGTCATCGCAAATATCGCAGGGCACAGAAAAGCGCATTCCAACACCACCACCTCAATTATCAAATCCCACGCAAGTTCCTAAGCCAAGTAATCAAGATGCAACAAATGACGACACGAGCGATGAGGAGCTGATTCCTTGGTCTCGCAGCCCGACCCCCGTTGCGCGTCCACAAAGCCAGGGTAAACAAGCTGCACCTATCTCGGTGGATGTAGTCAGTGACGCCGAAGAAGACGATCTCAATGTCGCACTTGAAGCAGAAGAGCGAGAATTGGCACATAACCTTGAATCTGAATCAAATCAATGGACTAAATTCCTCTCCGAATTACAAGATGCGGAAAGGTTAGATGATATGAGACATCAAGCAGATGCAGAGGTGAATAGGTTAAAAGATCAACGAGTCAAAGACCGACGTGATGCGGATGACGTTAACTTACAGATGTCAAAAGATATTCAATCTATGTTAAGATTGTTTGGAATCCCATATGTGATTTCACCAATGGAAGCTGAAGCACAATGCGCAGAATTGCTTAGAAAAGGTCTAGTTGATGGGATCATTACAGATGATTCAGATGTGTTTCTGTTTGGTGGAACAAGAGTGTATAAGAATATGTTCAATCAAAACAAATTTGTTGAATGTTATCTGATGAACGATTTAGAAAAAGAATTAGGACTCAGTAGGCAAAGATTAATCCAGTTGGCATATCTGTTAGGATCTGATTACACAGAAGGATTAGCAGGTGTAGGGCCTGTGACAGCGATGGAAATCTTGAGCGAGTTTGATGATGAACATCTAACGGCTGCTGGTCTCGATGGCTTGATCAACTTTAAAAAATGGTGGATGAAAGTTCAAGTTGGAAAAGATAGTGAAAAAGAATCTGGTACCACTTTTCGAAAGAAGTTCGTAAGTTAATTATTTCATGAACCCATGAATGAAATGTCTACGCCTGATTGATTGATGATGTCCATTCGTCTTGAATTTTCAGCGTAAGAAAAAGGATAAGATCTGGCTCGAAGACAGTTGGCCTAATCCGGCAGTTGCTGAGGCGTATCATACGCCAACAGTAGATACATCTGATCAGAGGTTCACTTGGGGTTTTCCAGACTTGGATGGAATCCGACAGTAAGTTCATATCTAAACTAATCCTGCATCATCAAACCCAGCCAAATGGGACCATGTCTGATGTCTTGCTGGCATGTAGATTTCTTTCAGATCATCTTAGCTGGTCTTCAAGTAAGACCGATGACGTCATATTACCGTTGATCAAGAGACAAACGCAACGTATCAATGGAGTCGAACATACGCAAGGCGTTCTAGATTCTTTCTTTGATTATTCCCTTACAAACGGTACCACTTCCTATGCACCACCACCCAAGTGAGTGCTAATCAACTCTATCGTACCCCACCTTTGTTTACGTTTACCAATCCTTCTTGATATATGTAGGATCGTATCAGGCTTTCAAAGTCAGAAATTACAAGCAATTGTTCAGAATTGGAGAAAGAAACAAAAAGAAAAATCAGATTTCAATCAAAATCAAACTGCCTTAGACATTCCAATCTCAGTAGCTGCACCAACTCAATCTACGAGTTCTCGATCAAAAGCTAAGAAAAAATCAACTACTACACAATCTTCTAGAAAGAAAGCAAAGAAGAATACTACAAGTACTTCAGAACCAATACCAAAACAACCTAGAAAACGTACTGTTAGAGCCAAGAGAGGTATTGTTGAAACAGAGCTTGACGTCCAACCTGTTCAAGGCACTTCAAAACATTTTGTTGACGATTCTGAAGATGAAGCAGTGCAACCAGTGATCAAACGCCCGGTTCGTGCAAAACGGGCCCAGCGGACAAAGAGTAGTGATGATGATGAATTTCGAATCGAGACATCGTCGGCTGATGAATGGATGGCAAGTCTTGTAGATTAGTGCGTTCACATATAGATAAGTGAACATGTTTATATATATATAGTGGCTCTTAATCCCTTTGCATACAAGCACTATTCCACTTTGTCCTGATTGTATTTGTGTTATCAAGGCTTTTTGAATTTAAAAAATGTTTATATATTTGTATATGTGATCAACACTTCTTTGTGAATCAATGCTGATATTTACATGATTGTATTGTTTAGATGTGGATTAATTTTTTGTATTCAGTCATGACTGTGTTTTGTAAACTTCATAACACCTTACACTCAGTACAGCCCATCAAGATACTGCACATCTTCTTCACAAATAGAGGCTGCCTCGAATTTGAATTGTATTGAAAGCGCAATCTTACAGAGAAAGGCAGTCTCAATTCACAATTGCATGGTTTGATATATATATACACAGCTTACCCAAATTGATCAAGAAAGACCTTACATGTGCCATCTACAGACAAACTGTACCAAACCCAATGTAACATGAAAAATGTTGCTTTAAGAGTTACAATCAAGTTGTCATTACCATTTTCTTACACTCTTCTAAAGAAGATTACACTCATTTTGAATCATTTTTCACTTCTATGTTATCTATGGATTATAAATCCTCAAACCTTTACAATTTTACAGAAAAGATTCAGTTTTACCACGAAGGTTCAACACACACAGAGACAAAAGATTGAAAGAGTGCTTTAAAAAAGTAATTGAATCACTCAGGAGAATAGTAAGAGAAATATATTCAGACATTTTACATCTTCTTGGGTCATTTATTGGGGGGCAATAGGTATTGATATCATAAAGACCATAAGTTTTTTTTTCTCAAATTCTAAGAGATGCTTTCAATCAATGATTCTTTCATGTATTTCAATCAATATATAATACTAATCCCAAGAAAGACAACTAGAAAAAAAACTTGATCACAACCCGATTATTTAATTCTTTCTCATTTCTCTAAATCAAAGAAACGACTCAGAAAAATCGATTTCCATTTTTCAAACAGAATCAAAAATTTAAATCTCATCATCCAATCCTTCAAAAAATCGTTTTATTTATTTAGTTTCATCGGTTTTCTTTTTCAATCACTTCCCATACTTTCTTAATCGGCATCCTTTTCCCCGTCCAAATCTCAAACTGTTTCGAACCCTGTTCCACCAAAACCTCCAAGCCATTCACAAACTTCCAACCATCCCCTAAATCATCCTCATACCCTGAATCATTCTCATAAGCTAATTCCATCAACACTCCACCTTCTTTTCTACTTATCAAGGTTTTTGGTATCTTGGTGGTATTAGAAGGTACAGTCGAAACTACAATCCCTGGATTCATTCGAATAGCTTCATCAAAGTTTTCCAAAACTTTAATGGTCCATTCTTTTGGCATTGTAGCTACTAATTCGTCTGCACGTAATTTAGTTCGATTTAGTAATCCGATTTGTTGAACTCCAAGTCGATGTAACGCATACACCGCTGCTCTACTAGTCCCACCTGCTCCAATCACTACGGCTGTAGATCGTACAGTCGGATCTACGGGCAATGATCTTCTAATCAACGTTGCAATCGCATACCAATCTGTATTATCTCCAATCAACTTGTCTCCTCTTCTGATGATCGTATTCACTGCTCCTACGTCTCGTGCTTCATCTGTAAGTTCATCCATAAGTGAAAGTACTTCAAGTTTGAGAGGAATAGTCACAGAAGCACCACCGAATTCAGGCGCCTTGAGTACCGCTTTAATTTGATCACAATCAAATGTATCAGTTTCCATCGGAGTATAAACATGTGACCGTAA
>MWRL01004907.1:0-11471 GCA_002157085.1 Melampsora occidentalis | reverse complement strand
TAGGTCGCACTTCATCATCACTATACAAAAGGAGGAAATCTCATTTTTTTGACCTTTTTCTGTCCAGACTCCAAAAGAGCGATGATACATCATTAAACCCAACGGCAATGCAAAGCCCCTTGAAAATGAAGAATACAAGGTGGCCTTCGTTGACAATCGCTTTGGTGTTCAAGGAGTTTATCTCTCCACAGCCAAGATCACCAACATTGACGGTTGTGACTCACAGTGAACCAAAACCCATCCCTCACTCTTCTTTCCTTCATTTTGCACCAAAATTAATAATTTCCCATCAATGCAATTATTTTTTCGACTCAATTTCATTCATGGGTTCATAGTATGAGATGAGAAAGAAATATGAGAGAAAAAAACAACAATGATAAGAAGAAAAGAGAAAAAGAGAAATGAAAATCTAAAAACAACTTTTTTTTGCCAACCGATGTTATCTTTTTTGTAACTCCCCTCCTACCCACCATCCCCTTACTGAAAACATCACCCAACACGTCTCTGACACAATTAAGCATTGAGACACTGCTACAAAAGAACAACTACAATTAAACCTCCTCAAGACCTAACAAAAAGACCCTACAATCACTTCTTCTTTTGTCCCATCAAGTTCAATGCGGAACCAGCTTTGAACCATTCAATTTGACCAGCATTGAAACTGTGGCTTAAGGGAATTCGATCCACACTTCCATCTTTATGTTTAGCTACCATAGTCACTTTGCTGCCTTCAGCGAGTTCGGTGATTCCTTCTAGATCGATTCGATCATCTGGTTTGACTTTGGCATAATCTGCAGGATCGGTAAAAGTTAGGGGTAACATTCCTTGCTTCTTGCAGTTGGTTTCATCTGGAACAAGTCAAAGCATGTTTTACAATCAGTGAGCGTGTTCGTGATGAAAACATTCAGATGTGATGATCAGACATACGGATACGAGCAAACGAGCGAGTGATGATAGCAATTCCACCCAAAAACCTGGGTTCAAGTGCAGCATGTTCACGTGAAGATCCCTCACCGTAGTTCTGGTCTCCGATCACACCTATTGACCATGATGACAGAGTTCCATAGTTTATTCTTAGTCGCAAGAATCAAAATCAATTGACCAGAAAGACTTACACCACTGGATTCCATGATCACGATAATACGCTGCGACTTCAGGAACACCTCCCCATTTACCAGTTTCTTGGTTCAAGACCTCATTGGCCTTACCATTGGCTTCATTGATGGCACCGATCAACATGTTCTGGGAGATATTCTCGAGATGTCCACGGAACTTCAACCAAGGACCACCGGCCGAAACTGCAAGGAAAATCAGATTACAAAAGATATCAAGATCGGTTGGGGAACATAGAATCGTCCAAATCTCACTGACTATGATCAGTTGTACATTTGCCAGATGCTTTGATGAGCACAGGCATGTTGCTTGGGTTCTTTCCATTCCACGGCTTGAATGGCTTCAACAATTGAAGTCTGTCACTGCTGGGCGAGACAGCAACATTGATCGAGTTTCGGTCCTCTGGGGGAGCTGAGTATGTGTTTTGGCCGGGGTCGTATCCTCGTGGGGGAAGTTCCTTTCCTGATGGGTCGGAGAACTTGAAGGGCTTTCCGTCCTTTCCAATCAGACTATCGGTTAAAGGGTTGAATGTAAGGTCTCCAGCGAAAGCCATGGCGGTGACGATGTCAGGGGAAGCAACAAAGGCGTGAGTTCCCGCATTGGCATCATTTCGACCAGTGAAGTTACGGTTGTATGAAGTGATGATAGAGTTGACCTGTGGAAGAAAATCTCTTCAGTTCACGTAGAGACAAAGAAAGTGTTTGTAAGTGTCAGTTTTGACTCACATCACCCTTCTTGATGTCCTGACGATCCCATTGACCGATGCAAGGTCCACAAGCATTGGCTAAGACAAGACCTCCGGCCTTTTCCAAAACTTCCATTTGGCCATCGCGTTCAATCGTTGCCCGGATTTGTTCAGAACCGGGGGTGACGGTATATTTAGATTTGACGGTAAGGCCGTGATCAAGAGCTTCTTGAGCGATCGAGGCTGATCTAGACATATCCTCATAAGACGAGTTTGTGCAGGAACCGATGAGGGCAACTTTCACTTCGGCTGGCCAGCCCTTCTCTTTGACTGTCTTGGCAAAGGTTGACAATGGAGTACAAAGATCGGGGGTGTACTGAACAGATTTACCAAGAATTTAAGTCCGATAGTCAGTTGCTATGATACAAAGTCCTTTCGGTTCGTGAGGGCACGGAGGCAAGCCGATGTAGCGCAAAGAACTCACAGGGCCGTTAACATGAGGCTCCAACGCGCTCAAGTCGATCTCGATCACCTGATCGTATTCGGCACCTTCATCTCCTTGCAAGTTGTATTTGAATTGTTCCGCGTACTTGGCAATGTTGGCACGTTTGGTAGCCTTCAAATAATCAGCCATACGGTTGTTGTAAGGGAACATCGACGTGGTTGCTCCAATCTCGGCACCCATGTTACAGATAGTACCCATCCCAGTAGCAGATAAGGATTCAACACCTGGACCAAAGTATTCAACAATAGCGCCGGTTCCACCCTTAACAGTCAGAATACCAGCAACCTTGAGAATGACATCTACATGAAATGACGTGACATATCCGGAATTTTCACATTGGTCAGCATGCACCGATCAGACAGTAATAAAAGGTTCTGCAGACCTTTAGGAGTAGTCCAGCCGCTGATTTTGCCAGTAAGTTTGACTCCGATCACTTTCGGGCATTTGAGCTCCCACGGTAAATCAGCCATGACGTCAACCGCGTCGGCACCTCCCACTCCGACTGCAATCATTCCGAGACCACCAGCATTGGGTGTGTGTGAGTCGGTACCGATCATAAGTCCACCAGGGAAAGCGTAATTTTCAAGGATGATCTGATGAATGATTCCGGAACCAGGTTGCCAGAATCCGATTCCATATTTAGCTGTGGCGGTTGCAAGGAAATCATAGACTTCCTTGTTGATGTTGATAGCTCGGGCCAGATCCTTAGGGCCTCCGGTTTGTGCCTCAATCAGATGGTCGCAATGTACGGTGGTGGGGACAGCTACGGTAGGTAGACCGGCTGACATGAATTGAAGTAAAGCCATTTGGGCAGTCGCATCTTGACAGGCTACACGCTAAGGGGGCACATCATCAAACTTAGATTAACGTGTCTTCCGGATAAATTCAGTACTGGTCAAGTCATTCGAAATATACTCACATCGGGTCGAAGTTTGAGATACGAGGCACCACGTCGGATATCAGCGTCATGTGGATTGTCAAGATGACCGTAAAGCACTTTCTCCGAGAGAGTCAAGGGTCGGTTCAAACTGGAAAGTAAAGAAGTCCAAATCAGTGAGTATATCACATGTATCGTATGCACTGGAAGATATCTTAGCTGAAAAGACTAACCGTTTTCGGACCACTTGGAGATTATCCTCAATACGTTGATAGTTGATGAACTTGTCCTGCTCAAAGTTGGACATTGCGACCTTGGTGTCCCCGATCCGAGCAGCATGCTTTAGATTGGTGAAGAAAGGTAACAATGTATGTCAATGGTAAACTCCGATGACCAAACCAAAGCAAAAGCAACTTACGGATGCATATGATCGAGCAAGAAGAGCGGATTTGTTGATCTGACTGGAGGCCAATCGGCCAGCCTTGACGGGAAGCATTCTGAACCAAACAACCTTAAGAGGAAAGATAACAAATCACAGAAGAATCGATAAAGAGAAGAGAAGAGTAAGTATGGTAAAGGGGAAAGTGGTTTTTGAGGATGAAGATGATGAAGATGGTTTTTGAATTGAATTGGTCAATCAGTTGATTGTTATCGATTAGCTAAGCCAACCTATTACCACTTGTATTCGACTTCGATCATTCGATTTGTTCCGGCTCACTCAAAACCCGATCGACCGAACACAGCAATCACATGAAATTAACGGAGCTTCACGGGTTAATACCAGCCCTGTCACCGTTTATGGTCATAACATCTCTTTTTGACCAATCAGCGTTCTTCAAATTCTGAAACTCAAATCGAACAACCGATCAAACTATATACAAATCAGTTTATGATGAATAGCCTCGTATCCATTACGGGACACAGTCAAGACAACCAGAGTGTCAGGGGGATATTTCTCATGGAGACAGCTTTGATGACGATACAAGCATGAGGTTATCGTCAATCACTTTCATTTTTGAACTTGCTTGTTTAGAACTTAGACATACAGTCAAACCAGAAAAGCTTGTCACGAATTCCCGGCCAATTTGCTCGAGTTTTGCCGGCAAAATTGGTCAAGCTTTTCGTGTTAGAAGTATATTTTCGAGTTTAGGTTCAGTCAAAGCAACAGCTCTTTATGTAAATGCAAACTTTACTTGATCAATAACTGGTGATGGTAGCTTTGATTTTTGAAAATCTTGGTAGAAAAAGGCACATGGACATTGACTTGCGGGAAACGTGAACAGCAACCTCACAAGCAGGTATGATAGATTATATAGGATAAAAATAGAGTATCACACCTTACCCTTATTGAAAAACTCTTCATTTATTGAGAACATAGATTGATCAAGCGAGCTAACTAAGTACTAGGAGCGCATCAGTACTGCACAGATATTGGAATCAATAAAGCTACAATGAATGTAATTGAAAAGGTCGAATGGTGTACCAAGATCCAAATGGAAATCTACGCGATTGTCCGTTGATAATGACAATATATAAGTAGAGAAAAAAGAGAAACGTATAGAGTTGAGATAAAGGCTTCAAAGGAACTAGAACACTTGATGCACAGCAAAAGGAGTACAAAACAGAGCACACACATAGTTCTTCAATAAACGAGTCAGAAACATGTAGTATGGATTAAGTCGCAAGTCAAATAGAAATTGATGATACAAGTCAAGTGCTGGATGAGGGTTTGTTATGCTTTCCAATATCTCATATTGGGGTATTTAGCCGCAGCACTTGGTGTATCCGAGGTTTTAGACTCGGTAAATGGAACAACTGGCATCGGGAAGCCAGCGGGCGTTGCCATTGGGATGCTAGGCATCTTCATGCCGCCGGTCATTGGCATCGCTGGCATCTTCATGCCGCTGGACTTTGGCATCCCTGGCATCTTCATACCACTTGGCATAAATCCCATAAAATTAAAGCCGTTCGATTTTTGCTTTGGGTGTACTGTGTTTGAGCTTTCAGAGTTGTCATAGTTTTGACGTGCGATGAGGATTTTGGAATGAAGATCGGCCTCTACATCGTAGTTCGAAACGTGGTCTGAAGCTGTTTGGGATGATGTCTGGATGGATGACGTTGGGACGACAGAAGCGATCGCGCCATGTAGTAAAGCCATCGCGATATAAACTTGAGCTTTGATGTTCATTGTGAAGAGCTTCTATTGTGAATAAGCCATCAAAATAAGTGTAAGAGTTCAATAGAACGTGATAAATGTAGGTAAGGCAGAAATGGACGGAGTACTCACGGTAGAATGAGTGACTGATAACAAATAGTTTGACACGTATGTGTTACGGACTAGATTTCGGAAGATGGATGTACTAAGATTTGATGAAGTGGATGGGTATTTCGGAGTGACAAGGAGACTTTGAAAATTGATGATAAATGGTTGGGTGGCAAATGTATTGAGAAAGGTATAACGGACGACAACATTTATCTGAGCTCAACTCCTCGGTTCTGCTGCTGTTCATTATCAATTCACCAAAAAGGAGTAGGAGCGGACGCGTTCGCTCTTGGTTACCTTAGAGCTGCACATTTGAGTTAACTGGGAAATGACGCGGTGCGTGATGCTTTATAGCTCGATCCAGCACCTCTTCAACTGGTGAGAGAGATTCTGCGCACTAGCAATATCGGCTGTTTTCAGAAATGGATCATGAACACAGCCGCAAAGAGGGAAGAACAGAAACGGAGTGACAAACAGACGCGAAAGGAATGTCTGAGCTCCATGGATGCATAATCATCTGTGATAGTTCCGGTCCCATACTTGAGCTGTGAGCTGAATGTTGGTTGATCAAATGACCTCGTGAGACCTCGTGGGTCTTGAAAGCTGAACATTTTCTCCAAAGACAGCCTCTTTACATGGACATTGTGAACGCAAGAATGCCCCATCAGACGTCTGTTACGAGCTAGCTCGAACGATTTCACCAAATCAGCTCTCGAGGACATAGTTGATCTTCAGTGTGACTCCAGTTGCCACAGGTTCTTGAGGCACGCTCTCCTGTAGTCAAGACAGAACATTCACAAAGTCAATGCATGAGAAGTATCGCATTCAAAAAGGATCAAGAGAACGGCTCTGTGCACTCTCAACCCTTCTTGCGGTTGAATCATAGAGACATCCTCACAATTTCTGAAAGGCAGACCAGCTTTCGGGCCGAGGTTTGTTCACGCATTGGTGCAGAGTGCTTTGTATTAGCTTGTATCGTCCCATTTTCGCGCCCACCCGCCGTCGTTCTGGTTAGGACGCGCCTAAGCGCACTTCCAAGTAAAGAAATTCATCATTCGGTGATTGATGATTTGTCATACTCATTATATTTGGTCATATGGATACGTCTTCAGGTACTCCTTCTAATCATTTCCTGACTCGCACTCATGGAATATCTTGGATTTGGATCTCGCACAAAATAGATATACAGGAAAGAAAACTGAAAAACGGCACATGCAGTGCATGATTTTTTCATTTCGTTTTCTGAGACTCATTTGATGACTATGACTAATAACACAATTGACATTCGCAAACAAAACAAAAACATACAGCTCACGAGGGGTGCTGGGTCACGGTACATACATAAGAGGATTTGAAGTGCTAAGAGATCCGACAAGAAACAAGACTTCGTTAAGGGGTTCTATGGGGTACGCTTTCTTTTACGGAAAGATTTCGTTTCTGACTTTTCTGACCAGAAGACATACTGAGTGAACCTCCTGAGCCAGATTTTCTGACGACAATAGGGACAAGTTTTTTTTCCACCATTAAGCCAGGGCTTGATATTTCGAAGGAATCGATTTCATCGGAACAAAAATTGACAGGTTTGGATATCAGCTATCTTATCCTTAATTTGGAGGCATAATTTCTAGAAATGAGATCAATTTACCCTAAGACATTGTTCATGAAAATCATGCGTCTTTTGTTTGGCACATTGTAGCCGAAGAACTCGCTGCCCCACCAAAAATTGCTGCATGCAGATGGAGCATTCATGCTCTTGGTTTTCCTCTGGTGAATCCTCAAAGTCAGGTAGTCTTTTGAACCTGAATAGATCATCTTAGAGTTTTTTCCGTCACGAGCAAATGTCAGCCATGAATTTTCCCTCTTTCTTTTCAAAGAATCTCAACATTGTTTCAAGAAACCTGAAGAATCATTGAGGAAATTTGGATATGACTATCACATTTCTTACATATCAAGAGAGTGTAGAAGCTTACTTTTGTACTCCAATTCACTATCCAGATAAGGAACAACTTCTTGAGGATTGTTTGCACTCGCTTTGTATAATATTCCTAGAATGACATTTTGCTCTTCAAGGTATTCCAGAACCTTGGAAGGGGATATTCCGTACTTCTGTTCTTGAAAAGTTTGGATCGCGTAGTTTTGCACTTTGAAAGAGTCAATCACATGTTGAAAATCAGACAATTGCGCAAGAGTACCACTTTGGATAGGCTTTAAGATGTTCATTATGTAAGGATCCGTTGATGTCTTCCGGATGATTCTGAGGATGTCTGATTTAACCGTTGAAGTCCAGAAGTCCTTTGAGTTTGTCTTGAAGAATTCATGAGTCTTCAATTGCCATCCTGTATACCTCCTCACATTGACATCATACCTCAAGATATGGTTGAGTATGTCATAGGCCCAACGTGCTTCTGGACTTGGATCAAAATGCCGTCTCCAATGTTCTTCAAACGTTGTTACAAATTTCACAGCTTGGTCCTTATCCAGCGGTAATGCTGCTCGAACGAGCATATCATGTAGCTTCCTACCACTTCGACTCAAGCGCGGTACAAGGTTGGTTTTGATTGCTTTCTGCAGAGCTGCCAAAAGTTCCGCTCTCTGGAGGGCCTCCATCAGACCTGAAACCCAGAATATTTCATGATGAGTTATTTTCTCGTATTTGAAGAATGATCACTTACTAATGGGCAATCCTGGTGGATCATCTTGATTCAACCACATCCTCTGTGCAATCGGTAGTAAATCAATTCCTTTTCCTAGTAGTCGGAGGCGAGTCAAAATTGTGAGCTCAGTCCGCATCTTCTTGTTCAATCCTTGAGCGTACGGCATGAAAAGAATTAATATGTACCTCTAATTAGGTGGAGCTCGAAAGCTCCTCGTCTCACGGGGCCCTCTAAAATATTCATCTTTATTGGCTGCAATTCACCCCTTGGAAGATGAGCTTGGAGACCATCAAGGATAGTCAAAGTCCATATCCTTTCCCTTCTTGACAAAGTTACTCGGTGTAAAGCATCGAGTGCAGCATTGGTGTATCTTTCAAGATCAGACCCCTTACGAAAGGCCTCGGTCATTGAAAAATTATCCGGAGGTTCAAATTTTTTTAGGTGAGATGCGCTCTTGACTAGACGGGTTAAACTGTCCGGAAGTGGGGACTCGAGTGCCGCGGAAATTAGATCTTTGTATGGCTCAAAACTCCTTGCACTTGGTTTTGATTTCGGTGATGTCATTCGATCTTCTGTCGGTATGTTGTCGGTGTCAAGCAGCTCGAAATATTTTCTTGATTCTACCGTATACGTAATTGAACTTGACTCTGCAAGATTTCGGTTCCGCTCCATGAAGTAACGGCTTTTCCCAAGGAGGTCGTATTCGATCAATGATAGGATTGTGAGAGGCAGCTGAAAGAGGAAAATGAAGTATCTCATCTTGATCAGGAGAATATCTTCACAAAGAGGACGTTGAGGATGAAAGTCAAGTGATCGACATCTCTTGAAGAAGCTTTTAAGTCTGACCTGGGACCCAGTACATAGCCACTTTCCTTAAACCGCAGCTTTACTTGCCGCATAATCCAGCTCGGAGAACGTATTTACGGCCGACAGTGTGTTTCTACCTAGGGTCGTAAAAGCATAACCTGTTTCGAATCTCGACTCACAGCTTACATCTGAATTCACAACTTAATTAATTCGACGTTTCAACTTGAGACCATGAAAGCGGCGATGAGTCACTCTCAACAAACTTCATTGTTTTATGTCCCATGTCGCCTGCGCGAACCAATTTTGCGCCCAGCATAGTACGAGCTGGATAAAGACTCAAAAAGGGAGATCATGTTTTAAAAAAGTTACATCCACAGGAAAGAGTACACGATCTTCAAAGATCATTGCCGCTTTGCCATACTGCTGTTTTGTATGTTGCTGTTCCATTACAAAATCTCACTGTTTGTCTCCTCATACATCACAATCTCACTCAGGTAGAGAACAGGTCCGATGATTCCTGTGAGGATCATCAATTGACTATACAGTCGTCTCTCCAAAAACCCATACCAATTTATGGACTCCAAACAGTATGGGTTTTCATGGAGTATGCCTTACTGAGATCTCTCTGATAACCCATAAACTCTATTCTGGAGGCAAAATATGGGTCAGGAGAGAGATTTTCTTAAAAAAGCCATTTTCATTTCACAGCAAAGTAGAACAGAAGTCTCGAGATATTCAAGGCTTGGATGAGAAATGATGTTTTGAATTTGACTGAGTCATCACCTTTGAATGTGCTGCACTGAACTTTTGCAACACTTGACAAATGGCTTTTCTGCAAGCTCTGGCTTCCTGGCATTCTTCAGGCTTGAGGTACGCCATTGCAACTTCTTTTGATTTCAGTAAAGCAGATTATGATGGTTGTGGAGGTACTTCAACCTCAGTATGCTTGAGTTGAGGGAGACCTTCATTACATACTGTCAAGCATCTTTGAATGGGTGGTGGAGTTTGAGTGTTGATTTTTGTGTTTGTACATATGCAGTGGATTGGTGACAAAAGTAACTTGTACAGTCTGGAATGGAGTTTCAAACTAAATTTTTCCACCAGTCCCAACCTTAATCACACCAAAAGTATGGTTTTTTTATCACTGGGTGGCTCCGAAAAAGTTATGGGATCTTTGACAATTTCCCCCACCCATAAAAATTATGGACAGAAAAAAGCATGGGTTATGTGAGAATATGGCACACAGGGTATGTGGGTTTCTGGAGAGGCAACTGTAATGCACCAATAAAAGGACAGAGATAAAACATGAAGTGCTTCAAAGAAAACCAATCTATGCCATATCATTACAAAAAGATGTCATTAGGATTTTCCTCCAAGCTGCGTTGGAAGCAGGGGCCATGCTATTGAAAGCTTCACAGTTCCAATTTGGCTTCATGATTCATTCCTAGAAAAATGATAAGAATGTATCTAAAATACTCATAAATGTCTCAACGGAGCATATTCAACCGTGTTGCTGATCTTATTCAAAGAGCTTTATCTCTGATTTATGAAACAACTCATCTTAATCATACTAATGGTTCCCCTCAGTGGAGAAGTGATAACACTGATATTTCCTGGGTGGGGATCAAATTGATGTATTCTTAGCTTGACAAAAAGCCTCTGCATTTTGAGTGAATAGTCAATGTAAACTACACACCATCTCCTTGCCAAGAGAAAGATTACTCAAAGCTCATGGTCAGTAAACACCAAAAGAGAGTTAAGGTGGCCTTTGTGTTATCTGCATCTATACACAAGTACATGTACTTATACAACTCACAAGACTATGGAGCAGTTCATCATCAAATATTTTGTCATAGAACTCATCTTCCACTTGTGACACATAAACCACTATTGGATCCAATTGATTTCAAATGGGGGGCAAGGGAATGTCATCTTTTAAGAACTCAATATGAGTTAACAAATCAATGGAATACAGGCTTCGAATGAGCAGACATATAGATATGATCAGAAGATCTTTATACCTCAAGGGTACATAGATCCAAAAGCAAAGTTGATATCAGTATGATGTACGTGCTTGTTTTCCGATATCTCCCCTCACATAATTGTGTGATTCCAGAGATACATATACGAGATCTGAATCTTTCATCAAATTGGGTTTGATTTCTCAACAAAAAAGTTTTAACTCATTCAACGGATGATACTTCAAGATGAATAATTGTCATGAGTACACCATGAGAAATAATGAACAAAGCACAGTCTCAGATCAAAAGAAAGTTTTCTTTAAAGATTCAATTCTTAACAAGATCGGAGTCGTATCCATCCTTATTTCATCTGGCTATCTCACTATATCACCAAAGATCAGCAAGATGACATCTTGGAACACACAAGGAAGGATCATGATTCCGCCGTACTGTAGCATAACTCCCAGAGCTGGTATGGTGTCCTCGGATAGCGTACCCGGGATAAAGTGGGCCCGAAACCGTGCTTTGTGATCAGTCAAGAAACCCTCCGGATCGGTCCCAAAGGCTCTCTTTCTTCCTCGGGGCTGCCAGTGCCAGCGGGTGACA
>MWRL01004875.1:0-15561 GCA_002157085.1 Melampsora occidentalis | reverse complement strand
AACTGCTTTTTCCTGATGTGATTATTTTTGTTCATCTTCCAGCTGGCTAGTCATTTGTAGTCTGTTTATAGTCTATTTCTTGTCTCTTCTTAAGCCTTTCAATCTGAATGATTTATGCAATTTTGGCTTCGTCCTGACGTCTAAATCATTTACAGCCTTCAGATTGAAAGAGGAGTCAAAGAGATGATGTGAGCTACTTGGAGTGTTTATTGAATATTCTGGTATGAGTGGATTGTTTTATGACTTAGATCCTATCAAATGGCATCGAGGCTCCTCACCCAAGTCTAAAGGGCTGCAAAGATATTACTGCTGTAACCTATGCGATCTATAACGCGCATATTGCTAGACGCGTCATGCTAACAATGAGATGTCGTTACACGAATCTCAATTATATATATTCTCAACGGGCTCATTGAAGTCTGCTTTTGAACCTGCAGTGAAAAGTGAAGAGCATAACTGCCAGCAGTGCTTATCATATATCAATTTCATTAACAAAACGTAGGTTTTGACTCATCGAAGAATTCAACTTTGAGTCTCTGCAAAAGGAAGTTGACGGCAATATGGACAAGATATAGAAAGGGATAAGCTAACTAAATTCTTGAGACAACTGAAACACATTCGATGAGCGGAGTGACAAGGGAAGCTAACATCTCTATCGCCATCTTCGTACTTTTCGGCGCAAATTTCACATTCTGGTCCGTTATCTTCGGGCTGAGCGTTGTCCGCGGAAGCAGAGTTTTGCGCAGGACTGTCGTCTATTGTCGGATTAGGTGGGAATTCAACGGGTCGAGAAAATTCATCTAACAGCGTCACATAAAGCAAGATTCCATACCACTCACGTGTTCCGGGATCGGGGAAGTCAAAATCTGGAGCAATATCTGGATCAAGACCGTCAGCAATCATACGTAGATGGCCGGGAAGTTGTGTCCTCAGAATTTGTGCATTTGACATTATCTCTTCTGGATCATCGCCTCGCCAATCACCCGAGTCTTGCATATCTAAGATTTCTGCTTCTATTGTAAAAAGCTCTTTTATATCTCCAACTATTGTGCGGGTATCATCTGGATCTGTGATTGCCAGGTCCAGCAATTCTTGAACGATGTAGATCTCTTCAACGAGGTTTTGGTATTGTTGACTGGGTACATTTGGGCCGTGTGCCATGGTGTCTGTCTTGGGATTTGCGGGATTTTTTGATTAGTTGCAGCGAAGTTACGTTAAAGGTCGATTGTCGAAGGTTGTGCAGGGGCAAGAATCCTAGAAGGAGTGGTAAGTTATACAACCTAGTTCTTTTATAAAAATAGAATAGGCGCGCAGATCAGCACTATGTAAAAGCACCATAACATTATCTGACTATTTTCCATGTTCGCTTTTGAGGAAAAGCTGACCTTTTCTGAATAGTTACATTTCTAACATCCTCAAATACAAATTCAGTATCTTCTTGTACAGGATAAAATCTGAATGTCATTGTTCCTCGGGAGGGTTCAGCCTTGTGGTCACTGAGTCCTGATTTTGAGATGTTCGAATGCAAAGATGAATGATAAGTCATTTGTTTGCTTTCCCCCCCTCGTTTGACGTGCTATTCAAGAAAAGCCACCCAAAAGAAAGCTGGTCTTTATCAATTTCAAAGAACGAAGGTAGAATCAATTCCATCATTTTCGATCATCTCACCTCTTAGAAATGCCAAGTTCTCCTTTACTTACTCAGCTAAGAAAAAGCTACGTCAAAGACGTCTCTTGAGAACCTTGGTTATTGACCTGTATTGAAAGCAAGAGGGCGTTCCGCAAGCATAGGTACGTTCCCGTTGGTTGTATGAATGTACAATATGCCGATCTGTTGTCAGAAAACGATGTCCCGAGAAAAACGTACGCCCGCCGTTACTTCATCGCGTAAACAGGGAAGTAGGACCTCATGAAGGGGAAATGCTGTCCTCATTTTCGAGATGCCTTTTGGTCAAGTACGATAGTGCCTATCAAATAGTCAGATTAGAGTCCACCATGTTTGCTGAGATGAGTTGTGGAGAAGAGATTCAAGACTTACAACGAAGTTTTTGAACTCACTTAGGGATTATCTGGATCTGTCATCACTCGGTCCAGTGAATTTTGAGCATTATAGGTTTGGTCGACAAGATAGTCCGTTGTATGTCTGCAAGAAAGCGTTTCGGTCATCTTCCATGATGTCTGTCTAGATATTTGGAGGATTTTTCAGCAATTCATACGAACTTAGGTCAAACACTTGATCGCACTTTTTTCGAAGCTCGTAGAGAAGTGAAATTTCTCAAAGGCGCGCAAAGATAACTGTTACTTAGTTGCTTTGTAGGCGTAGAACAGGCTCGCAATTCTCTCTGGAGATCATATCTGCTCACCTTGACATGAGCTCCAACGGATTCGTGTCACACCCGTGAGCTGGATGTAGCCTGAATGAGACAATTTCTAAAAAAACTGCCACCAGTGGCATATATCAATTTCATCAATCAAATGCAAGTTTGAACACATACAAAAATTCATCTACTGCGTTATATACGGCTTTGTTCTACAATACGGGCATTCAGCAAAGACAGAACGAGCCTTTAACATAAACACCATACACTCTGTACACATTCTATGTCGAACATGACAAGGGAAATTAACATCCTTATCACCTTCTTCGTACTTTTCGGCGCAAATCCCACATTCCGGCGTGTTTTCTTCTGCTATCTTTGGGTCCGGGTCCCTGGCTTCAGGTGGAAAATCAACTCTTTGATAAGTTTCACTCATAATTCCAGAATAAGCCCAGATGCCATACCATTCAACAGATCCGACCTCAGGAAAATCGAAATCAGTAGAAAGACTTGGATCAATCGAGTTAGCTGTCTCACGAAGCAAGGCAACGAGTAAAACCCGCGCTTCCGGGTCAACGTTTTCCTGCTCATCTTCGTCGTGCAGAGCCAAAAATCCTAACTCTACATCCAAAAGCTCGCGAATATGTTTGACTACCGTTCGTGGACCTTCCAGCTCAGTAGATTGCTGGTCAAGCGCTTTTTGAAGGGTGTGGATTTTATCCAAGAGATGCCGGTAAAGGTCATTGGGTACGGGAGTGTTTTGTGCCATGGATTATGTTTCGAAAGTTTGAAGTGATTTTAGCGATTGAAGCGTAATTATGGTAGAAATTGATGAGTCGTTCTCGAGAATTATGTTGGAATCAGTCTCTTGAAGGAACGGCATTGATTCTGTTAGCTAGTCCTTTTATAGACGTCCGAAAGGCTTGCGGTTTAGCGTCGTGGAAAAGCGCCAGAAGCTTATCTCAGCTATGTTCACTTGTTTCTTCCGTTGATAAGCTCACTTATCATGAAAAGTGTACATTTTCAACTGACATGAGTTCACAGTCATAAAACGCTGTCTTCCAATTAAATCATATCTCAGCTCGTCCAGAAACGGCGGAGCATATGCCTTGATCCAAAAGCTTTACTCTTTCCATGGACTTTTCCAAAGCGTGGTCTGATTCCGTTGCTGTTTAACATTCAGCTGAAGAGATGATCTCCAAAGCGTACAAAGGTATCTGATTCGAAAATCACTTAATGTTAGTTTCATTCATAATCAGTTGTCTTCGGCTCATGCTTACTACTGGCCTTAATATGGGTGTTCCTTATATTGCTTCCGCAGCATAAATCCATAGGAAACCAGCGAAAGCGGGAGTCTTTTGCTTTTCCTGCTTTTGCTCTGGTTTGGTGCACTCTAAGAAAAGCCAGTCAGTTTGAAGCAATGTGTCTTTGGAACTCTTAAGGCCAAAGAATGTCAGGCCCGAATTGAATCCACGACTTGAATTTCGATTATCTAAGTTTTGTTTCCTGTGGACTTACCTTGACCGAGTTTCACAAACCGTCATGTGAAAGGTTTCCATTTCTCGCACTGCTCAGCATGTTCTTTGGATCTCCTGCAATAGAATCGGTCAGTCAGATTACTATCAGAATGCGAAGCCTACGGCACCCATGTTGCCGAAGGGAGCTCTTTTTCTCTTCCTGATGTTGCTTTTGTTTACTGTATTGTTCGAGAAGAGAGATCGGAGCTTGAGCCAAGTTGCCTGAAAATGATTAATGTCAAATAAAGAAGTCAGACTTGGGTCAAACTCATCACCTGAAATTTATAAAGTCATTTTTTTGGAAATGTAAAGCTGTGCTTACCTTGGCCGAGTCTCATACTAGGACTTCAAAGGCTTCTACTCTTCGCATTGCAAAGCCTGATTCTGAACATTCCACAAGCATAGCAGGGTCGTTCGGGTTTTGCGATTGTATTATCTTGATGTCTTATCAAGAAATCACATCCGGTCAAGAGGCAGGCTTCCTTTGGAGTACAGAAAAGGAGATCACGGCTACGAAGGATTGTTGTCTTTGTAATTCTTGGGTTTCGATCAATCTCCTAGATTGGCGTTCAGAATGGCAAGCTTCAAAGAGAGATCACAAGATAAATTTGAATGAAGGAGGGTCCAACTTCAGTCTCTGGGAATAAAATCGGCTCACTTTGTCATTATTATCGCAAAGGACTCAATCCAAGACACACTTAATCCAAGACACACTTGGGAACAGGGTATGGCCTGTAATGGGAAGTTTCGAGAACAACTGCCAGCAGTGCTGATCATCTATCAATTTCATTCAAAGGAAGGTTAAAAAAACATACAAAAGGACCATTAGGGGCGTGCTCTGCAGTACGCACATTCCAGCCCCAGAATACTGTTCTTTACCATAGTAACTAGACACTCCGTACAAAGTCGATGGGCGGGATGACAACGGAAGCTAACATCCTTCTCACCTTCTACGTACTTCTTGGCGCAAATGTGGCATTCTGGTGTGTATTCTTCTGCTTTCTTGGGGTCGGGGTCATTAGCTTCAGGTGGGAAAGAGACTCTCTGATAAGTTTCACTAAGGATGCTTGAATAAGCCCAAATGCCGTACCATTCACCAGATCCGGCTTCAGGAAACTCAAAGTCGGTCGAAAGGGTGGGATCGACAAAGGTAGCATTAGCACGTAGGAAGGGGACAAGGTTCGCCCGTGAACTTTGGGTGTCTGAGATCAATGCATTCAATTCGGGGGTGTCGGTTTCGCCTGCTTCCTGCCTAGCCAAGATTAGCAGTTCTTGATTAAAGAGTTCGTAGATATCTCCGATGATCCCACGTGAACCGACTTCCGCTGGGAACCGGCGGTCCATCGCTTGTTGCAGGTTGTGAATTTCGTCCACAAGATGCTGGTATTGCTCATTGGTGACGTTTTCGTTGGCTGCCATGGAATCTGTTTTGGAATCTGAAGTGTTTTTAGTCGTTGAAGCAAAGTTATTGATAGAAGTTAGATGAGTTATTCTTGGAAGATTGTGGTGAAGAGAGATCGTTTGAAGAATTGCAGCCATCTTCGGCAGCCGGTTCTTTTATAGGCGTAAAAGACATTCGTGATTCAGCACCAATGAGCAGCTTCAGAGGCTGATCATACCTGTAGTCCATGTTTGCTTTTCTCAGAAAGTCCACTTTTTCTCCATGTATTCACATATCACGCTTTTTCCCAACGGAATTCGATTGCAGCTTGTCCAAGAAACCCAGAGAATATGTCTCGATCCAAAAGCTCTTCTCTTTTCATATGGTTCTCGAAAGCGTTGAGTTCTTCTTTTAGCCACAAAAGTATGTGCGTTTGAAGTGAACCCAATGTCAGTTTGCCTCATAATAAGAAGTTAACACTCGGCTTATGCTTACAAATGGTGTTGATCGTCGTTGATTGCATGGTGATCAGGGCCCGAAGTCCACAGGGCACCAGCTACAGCAAAGCTGATCTGCTTTTCCTGCCAGTGCTATTGTAAGGCGTACTGTCCAAGAAAAGCCATCCAAGGTCAAGCAAGGTCCCCCTGTGTTGATCAATTCCAAGAAATGAAGTCAGACTCGAGTCATTAGATCGCTTGAATGTTGATGATCTCATTTTTTGTGGAAGTGTACTACATGTTGCACTTACTTCGACCAAGCTTCCAAAGCCGCTATGCCCAAGGCCTCTCTTTTTCGCATTACAAAGCTCGGTTTTTTGGACGTTCGGAAAGCATAGAATCCCTCAATTGCGATTGCTGTCAGGGTATAAATCCTCGGGGAACCAGCTGGAGAGGGTCCTTTTGCTTTGTCTGCTATGGCTCTTGTTCAGTGTACTGTTCGAAAAAATCCGTTCAAATTAGAGCAAAGTTGCTTTGTGATTATTGTTTTCAAAAATGATAGTCGAGTCAAATTCATCGCTTACATTTTGATCATGTCATTACTTTTACAATGTAAAGGTCCTTGACCTTGACCGAGACTTCCAAGCCGCTACGTCAAAGGCTTTCATTTTTCGCATCACATAGCCTGTATTAAGACGTATCTTCCATCAAGAAACGAAATCCAGACCAAAGTGGAGGCCTCCGCTGTTCTCCGTGCATTTCCTGTTTTTGCCATATCAAGCATTTAGGTTAGAGTTCAAGATGATTGCTGAGATGAGTCGTGGAGAAGAGATCCGAGACTTACAGCGAAACCTTTCGTGTGCAGGAATGCGTGGACATCAGAAAGGATCTGAAAGTCAAATTTGTAAAAGCTTTCGGTTTACCTGTCATCGTATCTCGGTAAACTTCAGATACCGGATCTCATTCTCAGCCAAATCCTAAAAGCAGTATTCGGGTGATCCGGATCTCGGTCTGTGCTTTGACCACCGAATTCAAATGCTGCTTAGCAAAAGCTTTCGGAAGCCGTGATCTGTGTAGTACATCTCTGGTGCTTTTCGTCATGAAAGCGCAAGACTTCTATGTAACACCCCCTCAAAGCTCATATTCGAGGGTGATGAGGCTATGAAAATTTTGCAAAATCATGAAAGTCAAATCAGGAACACAGATCCTAAATTCGAATCTCAGTGAGAGAGCCCACGTCGATCGATGTATGCATCAGGTGGTATATATCAGTCACTGATTTACGATATGTAGCAACATTCTTTCATAGATTGACTGATGGACATGCACATGAACGATGGAAATCAGATCACACCAAAAGATTACAAATCATTCGTTACTTCGAAGCCACTCCGCTCAAGGCTATACTCAAAGCTCGCTCATAATGCAAGATTTTGAATGTTGAATACATGTAGATCTTTATCACCTTGCGTTTTTGTCAGGACACCGATTTGGTAGATCAGATGATAAGATGTTTTTCTGTTTTACTGCGAAACTTTGAAAGACATCGATAAGTTATCGGATGGAATCAAATGGATAGAATAAATAAACTGCGTAAGATGTTCTCATGAGTTCAACAAGACAACAATAAGATTAATTGATTCATTCAAAGAGTTCCAATTGTAAAAGTTCAAGAACTGAGCCAATCATAAAATGAGGAATTAGTTGCAAATTGTCTTTTACATATGTAAACTCACCTCATCTATCTAAACTCTTTTCATCGCGGACTTGAGTAGTTTGATAGTTCATATAGGTATATTGCTTCACTTGGCAAATAATAATCATTCATCCTGACCTGATCATCTTTTATCCCGATTCACATCCCAGTCACCTCATCAATTGATTGTTTGATATTTGATTCATTCCTCCATCACATCACCCACCATCATCTCTATTTACAAATCTTTCGAGAAATCCTAATCAATCCCATCGCCTTCATACTATTACACCATTCCAGAAAGCAACTCACACAAATCAAAATGATTGATCCTTTCACTTCAATTTATTTAACACCAATCCTCATCAGTTCTTTAATCTTCTATTTAGCATTAGTAAAATACATGAGATTCCAAAATCGAGATCAATTACTCAAGAAATATTCACATTTGAATTCTAAATCAAAACTCAATGAAATGACATATGAAGAATCAAGAGAGATCTCCAAGATCTTGGCCGAATTAGATTGTCCATATATTTCTCGTACATCACTCTCATTCGCTTTATTTCAAACTTATTCAGTCCCAACGATCTCCAAGTTATTAATCAAAACTGGACGATTAAACCAAAGTTCTTGTGTGGGTAGAAGAGCAGAGGACACAGTTTGTTTATTGGCCGAATTACAAACCTTTGGATTGTTTAGTCAAAGAGGTTCAACGGCCATCTCACGAATCAATTTCTTACATTCGATTTATTCTACTTCGATTTCTCAAGATGATATGTTGTTCACATCAAGTTTATTTATCTTTGAACCACTTCGATTGATTGATGAGTTCGAATGGAGAACTTCAACTGAGTTAGAAAAACACTCTCGATTTGTTTTATGGTCTCATATAGGTCAAAAGATGGGAATCAAACATATACCTAAAACTCCAGAAGAATTAGTAGATTGGTTGAAAGTGTATAAATCAAAATCAGTTGTCTTTAATCAATCGAATGTTTCCTTGGGTGAAGCTACTATTAACTTATTCACTAAACCGTATCCTGATTTCCTTAAACCATTCTTAAGAAAATCGATCATATATTTTCTACCTGAGGATATACGTGAAGCATTCGGTTGGTCCAACGAGATCCCTTTATATATATTCAAATTAATTCCAATAGTCTTCAAACTCCGAGCATTTTTACTCTTACATTTCACTTTACCGCGTAAAACCTCATTCGATTTCGGCCTACGAAACCCTAAGCTGAAAACCTCATCAATCGATCACCAAACCACATTCTATCAACGTTCAACTTGGTTATACGAACCATGGTATGTGAAGAAAACCTTTTGGAATCAGTTTTGGTCGGTTTTTGGGTTCAGTGTTCCTTCGAGTGAATTCCAAGAAGAAGGTTATGAAATCCATCAACTCGGTCCTAAAGAATTCTCGAAACTTGGTCATTCTTTGGTTCATTGTCATGCTAAAGCTATTCGGGATTCTAGTCTTGAGAAACCCGAATCGTAAAGATCTTGTTAGTGAGCTTTTCTTTTCTTTTTACGTCTTTCTTTTCAACATACTCATAGGTCTTGATTCATTGTTTGATATTCAGGTTGCGTTCTGGCGAGGTCTTGGAATCCTTTTTTTATTTTCAACGCGGTACATATCTGCGGTTCATAGGTCTTATTCAAAATCAAAATCATAGCAAAGCAAATAAATTCTCCGATTCTCTAGTTCATCATATTATTTTTGTAATCATAAAGATTCAAAAGGTCACTTTTTAAGAACCATAATAGAAAAAATCTCAAGTTTAATCTCATCAAAGAATTTCAAAAGACAAAATGTTGTTTGACCCCTGTGAAGTTAAGTTGTGGCATCGTTCTGAATCAACTCATTGAAACTTAAAAGTGTATATACAGACTGGTTCTCTTATTATTAATTGTGTTTTTTTGTTGTAAAATCAACAACATCCATCTGAAGTAAGTTAACCCTTCAGAAATTTTCATGAGATTTAACAGCAATCGGGTTCCTCCTCAAGGCCCAGGGGATGGGAAGTTGAAGGAATTGATCATCTCAAAGGTCAAAAGCATTCGATTGAAAATTGAAACTGCCATACCCGGGGTCGGGCGGTTTGCTGAACGGCGGGAATCCGGCTAAGCCCCTCGGTACTCACAACACAGTAAACAGCGGTGAATTTTGTTCACCCCTTCAAATCAAAAGTCAGACGGTGACCGCATCAAAACGATGGGTTGGTTTTAGGATGAATGAACGAACTGTTCCCTTATTCCACCTGTTGATCTTTGAAGATGTTTTGTATTCACCAATCCTTTACCCAAAAAGGAACAATGATTGTCGAATTTCACCAATCGTTTAAATGTCCTCTTATCCGCTTGCGCAAGTCACGTTCGCAATCGTCTAGATATACCTGACGGCCTGTTTGTGAATGTAAAGCGCTCCTAAGACTTTTCTGTCGTATTGCTTGATTTTAGTTTTCATCTTAGGATTCCTCTTTCTCTCGATTCTCTTTGAGTTTACGTGAGTGCGAGTATCTGAGTATCTGATAACCAGATTTCATATATGCTAGCGAATCGTTTTTGGTATGCATTGAAAGGTATTTCAATGCGGGAACCCTAGTCTTGGGTGGTCCAGCTTTTGTCTCTTGTTTCATGATCTATCGACCGAGTCATATTCGAGTTATCAAATAATCACCAGTTTTGTGACGTCTAAACGTATGTTAGGATCCAAGAGATGCTGTGAATGCATGCGCAGCGAAACCTCATTGACGTTACTCTTATTTGTACCATCAAAGAGCTGACGGGTCAGACATGAACGAAGCGGGTCAGATCAAAATCATGTCAAGCACGGATCTGATATTCCTGACCAAGATCATGGGTTCTTTCTATTCGTTCTGAATGTTGCCCATGAGATGATACAAATGAACATCAAAAGCGCTTTTTGTAACGTGTGCTTTATATCATGTTTTGTCAAGTCTTCAGTCAGGACAGGCACTTCTAGGTATCATTGTCACATCGACTGATCATAGAGATCTAAGCGGTCCTTTTCATGGAGAGGTATCTGTGTACCGTCATGATCAATCTGATGCTCGGCGGGGGAACTTCTTTTGAATTAGTTGATTCGGTGTTCTGCTGTGGCAAATGATGATAGAGCTTTTCAAACTGCGCTTCCTAACAATGATAAAATGGTAACCACAGAAAAGTCGTTTTATAAGTCTGAGGAAATGGGTCGCTTTCTGATAATGCTATGCAATGCTTTGGCTTTTCAGCTTTCATGCATGATTAGAAAATGTGTTGAATTGACATATGATTACTGAGTTTTCGTTGAAGAAGTATCGAACGCAAAATAAAGCTCGTAATGAAGTGTGTACTTTTAGAGAAAAAGCCACCTTCTGACATAGGACGAATCCTCTGTGAAGTCCTTTCCAGATTGCTGAATCAGCTAAATCACAACCCTCATTCATTATTGGTCAGTCAACAGACGCGGTACTGCATCAATCTGCGAAAAATACTCTTCTTGGCACCAACCGCATTAAAACTCCAACAAATAACTACATCATCTGGATTTATACTGCCTCACATGGACCCAGTGAATAGAAGACACACGCACAGGCAACGTACTCATAGGAGACGTCCTCTTCCTTACCCCGAACTCTTAAATCGCATCCAACTCCTCCAAAACGAATTTGATCAGGCATCAATAAACATAGGTATCCCCCGAACTATATATTCCTTTATTGAAGGGGTGACTAGAATTGATTCATTATTTTTGACCATGTACAATGCAAATCATTGGGAAGATTATGCCACTGACCTACTACATCGCGCAACTAAGGCAACACTTGAACTTCTTGATCACCTGAATACGATTTCACAACCTCATGATATCAACATATATGTATTGTATAGGCTTCCTGATATCGCATCAAGAAATTGGTACGGGCTACGGAACTATGTACGTTTGTTGGTTAATTGCTCTCATGAAGTTCAAGAAGAAATTAACGTGGAATGTTCAATTTGTATCGAAACTCTCACCATTGGGGAAAGATATATTCAATTCCCTTGTCATTTTTCTCATAGGATTCATGAAGCGTGTTTTCATCAGATGGCCATTCATCCCGTGATTCTGTCGTGTCCATATTGCCGGCAGATTCCGTTTTTACGGTCTTAGTTATATTGATTTTTTGAACTTTTTGAACTTGTTGTTACTATTAGGTGAAATATAAATAAATAAAGTAGAGTTTGTTTAAAATGAAATATTCAGCACTTGTGGATTAAGTATATACCCAAAAGGTTTTGTTAGTATCAGACAAAGATATCCAAGAAATCATTCAGTTCTGACATGGAAGACTATCTTAAATAGATTTTTTTCATTGGGTGTCAAAGACATGATACAAACCTTAGAAATTGAATAAATTTTGGTACACTATGACACACTGCCTGAGTGACTAGTCCATGGAGGTAAAATTCTCCCTGATAGTTGTGGTCTTTAAGAGGTGGTTTCTTTGTACAGGACAAAGAAGCCCATGAGAAATACATTGCTTACCAGCAAACTCAGCAGCAAAGAGAGAGAGAAGATGCTCACCAATCACCATTGAAACTAGATCTTCCATGGGTAAATAGCAAGGTTTAAGAAATGAGGAATCTTGATCAAAGTAAAAAACCATGATAAAGAAGGCTTTGAGAAACATTGAAAAAGTATCATGTTTCAATGAACCCCTCATATTTGATCCTTTTATTCAAAGGTTATGTTAGGCTATGGTTTGTTGAAAGAGCCAAGAAACTCTAGTTGGGCAAAACAGAGGAATCAAGACAAGGGTAAATTAAGTTAGGTAAGACAAAGGAAGACACTGGTCTGAGCTACTTTGTCACTGTTTTTACAGCTGTTTATTTGAGAGTCACTCACGAAGATTGGGTTGGGACCTTTGAAGACCATGAAATGCTGATGTGTTACAGAAGTCTCTGCTTGGAGTTGGTACTGGGTATTGACTCAAGAGGATTTAGAAAAAAGGCTTTGTGATCATCTTCTTAAGATCATTAGTGATTCTTTAGATGAGCTTGATCATGAGCATCTTTTGAAAATGTACTCACAGCACGGTTTTCAAGAAAATCAAATCTCTTATCTTTGAACATTCTTCATCATTGTCATCTCTGTTAGAAAATTATCTAATTCAAAAACAGTTTCTTTCATCCAAGGTTTTCTATCAACAAAAATTGTCATCCACAATTATCTATGTACCTGGCTATGAGTTTCACTGTTTCCATCAATAAGAAAAGTCACAGAAGACTCCTGTATTGCACAAAGAAAATTTTGAGTGGATCACAGGCAAAGTCTTGGATGAAAGATGATATGGAAAACCTTATAAACACCAATTGACCACAAGTTTGCATGAATGTGAATCACAAATATATCTTTGGAGCAGAGAAAGATTGAACTTGAACATAGAGATAAGTGAGTGGAGAATTGACTATTGATGTCACTAAAGATTGAAACAATTGTGGCAGTCAATTTGAGAAAAATTGGTTACACATGTGGCAATTTATAAGGCTTTCTGATATTCAACTGTGTACAAGACAACAAGAAGTGATAAGCAATTGGAATAGTTCAGCTTCTGGATGCAGTAGAAATTCAAAAAGATGAGAATCCAGGGTATATGATATTGACAAAATATATGGTGAAGTAAAAATTTAAAGCTTGGAAGAACCGGATGAAGCAGGTTTTTGAAGATTTTTCTCAACATCTGCTAAGCCTTCTTCAGCAATATTCCTCATGTCCTTGGATTGAGTTTCTTCAATGAAGAATTGTAGAAATCTATTCATCACATGTTTCTTTGACTTGAGAGGATTGGGGTTCCAGATGAATCTTTTCAAGATAGATTCCACTTGACTCTGTTCTTGATGTATGAGCCTCTCCATGATAAGAAGGCAATACTCAAAGCTTCTCACTTCCAGATAAAAAGCCATATCTTTGTGGTGGGATCCATGAGAAATCAAAATCTGAATCTATTCAAAAACCAAACAAGATACTCACAGTTCACCCAAAATTTCAAGAGGGTCTTTTTTTGCATTGGGGACCAATCTCCATCAATCTTGATCCCATATTTTGATCTTGACTGGATTCCAGAAAAGTCTAAAACTCCTCTGGAAATAATGGAGAAATTAACAAAGTGATATTGTTTCCTCCAGCTTGCCATATTTGAAACTGTTGTGTAGGGTACTCACTGGTCATCCAAAGAGTCAATGAAATTCACCAATTCCGGAGTAAGCTTGTGGACATGGGATTGCACCCAGACATTATAACCTTGCACGGCTTCTCTAGGGATCTCAATCATCTTCAGGGAAATTTGTTTTTGCATCTGCAAGAATTTGACTTGTATTAATTGGGTCTCAAGAATATCAAGGTAATTCTTTCCATCTACATAATCATCAAGGTCTTCCAAATACATGCATGTTAGTTGAAGTTCTGAAGCTCATTTCCAGATGATTCATAACTCACTCATAACCCAGTGTTCTAAGAGTAGCTTTTCTTCAAATGGAGACCATGTGCCTTGCAGAGTGATTCCATATGCTCCCAGATTTTTTTGCTCTTCCCGTTTCAAGAGCTTGAGATACCTATTATAGCTTTTTTCAAAGGAATACAGTGAAAGAGATACAGTCCAATCAATTTGAGAGAAGGGAGCATATGCAAGCAATGACCGGGTGACTTGCCTGTCTTGGTTGAATGAAGAAATGTATTCTTCCATTTGGTTTCTACACCACTCAATCACTTTCCTTACAACAGGGATTACATAATAGCGTTGCATTACAACATGCTGGTATAGAACCTGTTCTTGTGAAGCTGCAATAAATGTAACTTGAATAGACGGGGCCGGCATAAATTGTGATAGCTCATAAATAAAACTCCAGAAGGGTCTGCTTCTCATTGATGAGTCCATTCCAAAGATCTCTGGAAGTTTCGCACTCCAAGTTTCACTCCCTGATTGCAACAACTGGTTCATCAACACATAATACCTTCTGATAGTTGTCCCTTTGTAGAAGTGTCAGCTTTGTATAGGTTTTCAATCCTTTTTAAAATGAAATTTCTTACTATCAGTCTCCGCAGGAGGCAGTGAGAAGAAAGGCACAGAGTTTTGCCTCTCATCCACAGTATTTCCCAGGTATCTTCCAAGACGTATCAAGGGTTCTCCTTCAAAATCTTCACCCCCGTCACTCTAAAGCAAATCATAGTCTTTGTTGCAACCAGCAATTGGAAGGTTAGACATATTGAGTCAAAAATACATGTGATGAATTGTTTGAAAATCATGTTGCTTACTTATCCCCAATGATGCAGAATCCTTTGTTGATAACATCGGAGGTGCAAAAAAAGAAGTAACTTGACTCAAGCAATGCACCACAATGAAAATGGACTGGAAAAACATTGAGAGGATTTTTTGTTATGAATATTTGATTGGCAACCCAGGTTGCAAGGGAATTTGAGGCTGAGGTGAGCTGAAAGAACTATGAGGACTCTGCACACATAGAAATAAAAAGTCACGATGTAGACAGGTTATATAAGGTCAGATAGAGGAGCAAAATATTATTTCAAGTCAGAATGCCAACATCCCCACATGTTTTGCTTAAATCTCACTTGCCAAGATCAATTTTAGATCTGCATGAATGATGATCTTTCTTTGTGTTGCAGGAAGCATTGTTTGAGAGATTGGCATCTGCATTCTTGTGGGGCTTATTGTTCAAACATGAGACTGAGACATGCTTCAAACTGCCTAGATTTCCTACACAGAAAACTTAAAAGTCAGATAACAAGGAAAACAATACATACCTCAAAAAACAGTGGCTTTTATAAGCTGAGTCATAACCTAGCAGCACCTTAGCTTCACGCCCAACAAGTGCTAAGCTAGTGCAAGATTGTTAGCTTATACCAGCTCAGCTGAAGGGGTTTTAGGATTTCCCTTTATGGGTATGTGCTAAGCTCATTGGTTTAGTGCAGAATGAGGTGCTAAGCAAAGGCCTCAGGCTGTTCCAATCCCTCTATGCTAGCTCCATTAGCCACACTAACAGCAACAATGGACAGTAAGACCAAGGAACCGAATGCTGAGAGTCAAGACCATTGACCTAGTCCAAATGTCCCCCAACCAGCCAGTCACTGCAAACATCAATCAACTACCCTTGAATTGAGCAGGGGAAAATGATTGGAAGTGTAATTGGTTATAAAGGGTTAA
>MWRL01004794.1:0-11585 GCA_002157085.1 Melampsora occidentalis | reverse complement strand
TACTTAGGCGTTGGCACAGAAAAGAAGATTTAAAAAAGGACGACTTTACAGTGCGCGTGAACATTAACTAATAGAGATCAGATGTAAGGAAAATGATACAGTAGAGTCTTCGTAGAACATAATTTACGCCGGGGAGTCGTGCAATGGAAAGGGACCAATTTTCATTACGTTAATCGTCAACTTCAGGTCAGCGTCTATATCAAGTCTATCGGATTTATCAATTATAGGGTCTTTTGGAGACAATGAAGCCAATACAAGAAGATAAACCTCTCCCGATGGAGTGGAGCGGCTTAGTCCAACTCCATAACGAAGTACATCGAATACTCTGTTTAGATTTTCGTGAGCGGGCGTGCATTGAAAGCTTCAACATCAGAATGCGACTGCTACTCAAGTATCACTGAGCAGCATGTAATGTGGCGGCTGGCCGCCTATTGCCTAGTCGGAGTTCGGAAAATTCTACCTGCCCCTTCTTTTTAGCGGTAAGTCCCTCAATTGCAAACGGACAAGCCGCAAGTGAATTGTAACTTTGTACCGGTGGCAACCTATCAGGTGGATACAAACCCACCGGTGACAAACCTCATCCCTTGATGGCTTTGACAATTTTATAATCCTGGGTGGCGGATACGTACCCTGAAATACAGAGCAAATACTTTTCACCTTGGCAAAGAGGATGAAAGCAACAAGCGATACTTGTCTTGAACCTTTACTCCTCCTGCGTTTCCATCTAATTTCTGCGTTTCCTAAAACGTACGTCTTTATATCCTTGCAAACCGTCAACTTTGAAGATTTGTTCCTCCATTTACATACTTTTGACCGATATACCGATCATCATAGCTTTCTGCTGGCTTTTACCTTGAAACATATTTGCCTATAACTCAATTCGTCATGCACGCCAATGCCTTTCTTTCGCTTATCGTGATTTGTGTTCACCAATTTCTCACAGGTATGTTGTGTCATAAATCCTTCGTGATTGATCAATCATGCAACTTTTATCTTACTGACTCTTGATTGAAACCCTCAGGTGTCAGTTCAGCGAGCACGCCCCACCAGAAATTGCCCGTCGTCAATATGAGCCCTTTGAAAATCGAATTATTAGATGGACACGTTAAATGTTATAAAGCAGGTATGGTTGATCCTTTCATGCAAATATTTTTCAAACCACTGAAGACTCAATCATTCCTATGATTCTTGATAGGCAAACATCATCATGCTATGTCTGTAGTGAGTACAAGTTTGAGATCCTTCAATTTTTTTCACTCTCAGAAATATTGACGAGCTTTGGTGTCTTAGGGGGATTGTGTGGGATTAACAAATAGTCGTAAACTTGAGGAATTTAAGCCTTTGCCCAGTATGTCAATCTCAAGACAATCAAAAGAATGTTCTTTTTTATAGCTGATCGATCATGATACCACTTTCACCATTGATTTTCCATTTTAGAGTGGACTGTTGAATGGGGTAACAGAGGCTGCGCGCTTACTTTGTACGTCTTTTTATCGAATCCTGCTTTAAGATATGCTGATACTGACTAAGACTTCAACTGAACTCTTAGTGCAAACTCTGCTAAAGCAATCAGTATACCCAGAGTGAGTTTCTCCTACGCAGATCTCAGTTCTTCGATGATTGTTACTAATATCAGATCTTCAATAACCAGTTCACGACAGATGATGTGGTTACACTCTTGGATATCATCAGTCAAATGTGTCCACTAGATGATCGTGGCCTTCAATACGGAGGTCAATATACGATCACAAGTATCGCTGGGAAGAAAATATTTCCTGTTAGTGGTCTGAATAACATTCAACTAATCATGATAGCCTTTAACTGATATTCATAACCACTTTCCGTTTTCTTATCTTTGTGTTTTTTAGATTCAAATCAGTTTACAAAGCTCTGCGGACCCACAATGTTACAGAGACGAAAGGACTACTGAATGTGATGCTGTGAACAACGGTCTTTGATACTTATCATCTCTTATCTTCTCAATAATGCTCATCATGTTGCTTAGAAGACTTGTCTTTTATATCTACTTGGGATCTGTCTCTTACTTGAATCTTCGGGCTTTTCTTTCTCCTTCTCTTATAACGGACTTCCTTTTGAGCTCCTTTTTTTGTTTGGTATCTTTGTAATACAGGATATTTTCATTTACACTTAAAAAATATTCGATAAGTCATTATCTGAACATTATCTGTTGCACACTTTTGTGGCCGATTCTAGGTTTGCTTGCTTTGAATATGAGTTGAGAAGATGTGAGCAAGTCACAAACTCAGATATGACTTATTCTTCGGTACATGAACAACCGAGATTGTGACCCAATCTATGTTTTATTTCATCTGATGACCCAGTTCTTCTCTTACACCGAGGGTGACTTTGACCTCACATGACCACTCATTTCAGGTGAGCGCATCACGGAGAGATTGGTCGAAAAGGACACCGATGTTGAACGCATTAATTACATCTTTGAAACTCGGCCGAGTCTAGTAAAAAGATATGAACTGAAAACAAACATACATTTCAACAAATTTGTAGATTCAGAGTGAACATAAACACATATTACATGATGTTGAAGGAGTCATAAACGTCAGCTATACTTCAAGGTACATACATTATGGTGCTAAGATTGTCTGTATACAGAATGGATATTATACAAACTCAACTGAAGAAGAAATTACACTGCCAACAATGAACCAATTTTACCAGTTTGACAAGCGAATCTGATTCTTTCCAAATTA
This sequence comes from Melampsora occidentalis, assembly GCA_002157085.1. Taxonomy (NCBI): domain Eukaryota; kingdom Fungi; phylum Basidiomycota; class Pucciniomycetes; order Pucciniales; family Melampsoraceae; genus Melampsora; species Melampsora occidentalis. The sequence goes on along the minus strand of MWRL01004794.1, from coordinate 8,856 downwards.
GCTTGTAACCATTCACGATCTGTTTGACCTTTCAATACTAACCTCGGTTGCTGATCCATATCATTTGATCTTTCTCCAGACCAATAAACCATTGGATATCCAATCCTTATGACACCTAGTTCCGCTCCAAGTATGAAATATCGAATTAACCACAGAAGTGGATAGATGAGTGTGATGGATAATAAGAATTTTGGAAACCAACTAAGTGAGAAAACTTTTGAGAAGACGTTAACAGGGCGTATTGTGATTGAAGAAGAAGTTGAATGAAAATCACAAGTGATATGTGTTGATTGTAGATGAGGGATAGCGCGGATGGTCGTGTAGAGTTCTGCGTTTTTTAGGGGGGGCAACAAATTCAGAAAAAGTGTGGTTCAGATAGGTATGAAAACTTCAAGCTTACCATGTCGGATAGATTCAAGATTCCAACCAAAACACCTCTTCTCAACCCGAAACTGTTTTAACCGCTTGGTACTTTGACAATAGATGTCACACCATTTTCGAAGCTCTTGTTCCATTACAGTTTGGTCTTGAGGATGAGGGTTGTGATAATAATGGTCCTGGTACATAAAAGTGTCAAGAACCCGCCTGCAGCTTGATTCCGCATCAGGACCCGTAAATTCAGTGGGTGGCCGGGGCGGAGTTCTTGAAAATGTTCCATCAGGAAACATCCATGGAGCTTCAAGTCCATTGTCAGTCCTCCGTTCAAATTATGATCAAGGCGATGGTGACATACGAATAAAAGGAGGTAGACCGCGCATCTTGATCTCTTTTGAAACCTGATCTGCTGCCCTTCTTTCCTTCCAAGATACCCTAACGGGCCGAGAAGCGATTGAGGAGTCAGACCATGGACTACTACCGGCTTCACGGTTGAACAGCAGTAAATCCTTTCCTCTCCAGTCAGCACGCTGGCGCCAGCAAGCACCACGGGACACTACCTCTCCGTCGTTGACAACATGAATCACACGCACAGCTGATTCGATATTAGGCTGAGAGAGTAGTGGGACAGTGAAGTAGAAATCTGTAACGGTGTCGCGACGTTCGCGAGTTTTGTAAACTGTGCGACCTGATTGACGAGTGTGTTAGCATTGTATCCTGACTGGCAAGGAAAGGAAATGACCAAAGGACTGTTCTTACCATCTTCAGTCTCAGTGAAGGTCTCAAGTCTCACTTCCTCATGAGTTCCGGTCAATTTCACAAATAACTCAGGTGGAGTAGTAGAATGAAGCAATATAAATCGACACAGAGCTTCTCCGTCAGTGTTCAAATGTGGATCGTGACTGAGAAGTTCAAAAGAGAATATAGATGATGAGTGGCAAGTAGCAAAATTGGGTCAAGCGTAGGTAGCTGACCTGGTAATATTTCCAAGCGAATCGGTACTATATGAAGCTCGATACATGGAAAATTCTGGTGGTGGACCATCGGGTAACGAGTCTTGGAAGCCTGATTCAAGATCATCAGACGGTGGCGGATTGAGGGCATGTTTGGAGTGTTTTGAAGCTAGTTTGGACGTATTGGAGGCCAAGGGGTTCGATGAGCCATCTGGATAGCTATTAGAGTCATCCAAAGCACTGTATTGTGGTGGTGCTTGGGTAAGTTGTGGTGCGAGATGTGAAGAAGTTGAAGGATGGGATGTGTCCATGTTCAAGTTCAAGATGACAATTTCATTTGAGCTCACCAACAATCGCATTTGGATGTCCACGAGCCCTGTCTCGGGGTATTTGTGTTACCCGAGACGACACAATCCGCTCTGTAGCCCCGATGACACTGATAAGGGTTCAAACAGAGCGGTTTTATTGGTGAAGCTGAACTTTCACCTCAAAAGAAGAGCACCGCAACTTGTGTTTTTCAAGATTTCTCCAGATACGCTGAATCACTTTTGACACCCATAAGTAGCGCTCGCGGGTGCTCTGGCGAGATTGTAGCTGTCAGATGACGATGTAATGCAGGGATCAGATACTAACTTAAAATTAGACAGAGCTCTATAAAGTTGCGGGTGAAGGAAACAGGGATGTGTCTGCCACTCGCCACCTCGATGAAGTTCAGCATCCAGTTGCACCATCGTAGTTGCCGAATCGTATCGGCCACTTCGAGGCCGCGGTGCGGTGATGTGGATGATGAAGAACAACGTGCTGCTCGACGGTCACCAACTTGTCCGCCAGATGATGAAATCCGTAGCTCAACCTGGGCGGATGCGATTATTCAAGATCATTCATCGTCATGACCGTTTTGTCACGATGCCGAACGGGCCTTAAGCATTGCCTGACCTTGAAACTTAGGGTGATATCAGAATCCAGTTCAGGACAACTAAAGAGGCTTGACGTATCCTGTAGATGAAGATGACGATTGGCTGTCTCTTTGCAGAGTTCGTAAGCCAGGTTGAGACTCCTCCTCTTCCCTTGTTCTCAACATCGTCCGCCGCGGACACTGGTCCAAAGCCCATAACGGAAGACACTTACCGGTTTATGTAAATCCTTGAAACGACGAAACCTATTCGCCAGCCATCGTTAAATAATCGATCGAGAGGTCTGGAACCGCAGGTTCAACGTTCGCATGGAGTAGCATGGAGCTGTGCCGGATTCAATGAAGTAAGTTTCCTCATTCCTGCGATCAACCCTGCTTAGTATGCAAGACAATGAATATGCCGAAGTGAAAAATGAAGCTTTAAGGATCCCACTTTCAAAGAGTTAATAGACTCGTACATATATGCTCTTACGCGTTCAATTTTACACATCTTGCTAGTTTCTCTTCTTTGTGCACTGCTGATATTCTAGCTATTTATTTTTTAATAACACTCACTTCAAAGCACCCGCTATAGGTTACATTCTACTCGACGAGCATCTTGTCTCATCCTTGTTTTACCCGACCCAATGGCGCTAAACTCAAACACCAATACTCCCCCTACTGATGCTTCGAGACCGCTGCTCATTGGTATTTCACTTTCCACCTTACGTAAGTTTTTCTTTACGCGGCCAACAGCGATGCAGATCATGTGCAGAGTGAGGTGTCCAACGGGTATCTTTGCCCTTCCTATCAGTAGTGTATGGAACTGTTCTTGGTCTTTCAACTCAATACCTCTCAGCGATGTCCCGAATTAACAAGTTGGCGCCTGAACCATATCTAGCTACCAGAAGCTCGCGCCCTGGATTTGTCGCAATCCTCAGCGCGAGGCTAGAAAGACAAATGCCGACTTTCCTTCTAGGAGAATACGCCTTCCGCAATTTCACAGTAAGTCATCAAGGCTGAAAAGCACTTCTCAAACAAATTATCAAGATTCACTAGCTCACTTAAATTGGGGGTAATTCAACGTTACGCTTTCTGCTCCATAGGTCCTTGTCACTCATATGGCGGGTTTGTGTCAAACAATCATTCGATTTTACATCCTCTGGCAACTGGCTATTGTTCAACGCCATCTAGACCTTTCCTTGAATCCCCTTGTGATACCATTTGGTAAGACCTCCTTTGGATACACATTTTCAACCCACCGCTGTCCACTTTTCTTAGAAATTGGTTCTGTTCGCGCAGGCCTGGCAATATCGACGAGCCTGTTAACAGTGACGATACAAACGATAGTCCAAATATCACTACTTAGGCGGGCCCAGAAGTTGGACAGGATCGCTGCTTACTCAGCGACATTGGCCACGGAACGTGATCAAAATCGTGCGATTTCGTTATCTTCAGACACTCACTCTATCAGAGTCGCACCCGGCGAGGAAGAGGATAACGAATGGCTGGTTGCTCTTCGTCATCGTCGGCTCATCACACACTCGCTGTACTTGCAACAAGGCTCCTCTGCTTGGCGGTGGAAAGCACTCCAATGCCTGATTGGAATCTGTACAGCCACTGGGGTCGCTTCCGCTGTTTTGAATACCGTTAGTGAATAGCATGATTTGTTGGTTTTAAGCAGCCAAAGTTGGATGACCAGGCTGAAACAAATATGTATCAAAGGTGGAACCGTTCGCAAGACATCAAGGCATCGCCCTCACTAACACTTCCGGCTTAGTGGACCAAAAAGTAGGAACGGTGACACTAATCACACCCATCTGGTACATGCTTTCGGCGATTGTTGACGTCTTGATCAGCGCAAGTACGATCCGCAATCTAGGGGTAATCCGAAATCAAGTTTTGAATATCCGTAATAATCGAAACGAGTAAGTATTCAAATATGGGCCTGAATACTTTCTGCAGTTCACATGCTCTGGAGACGCAATCAACTAATCAAACTCTTTATGGAAACAAGCTATGTATCATCCCTACGTTCCTTAGCAGTGGTAATGGTGACATCCGGCGCGCTTCTCAGTGGCGTGCAGATTATTTCCACCATTCTATACTTCTCTCTACGCGAGAAGGGGTGGCAATACGTACCAATCAGTATTTTACCCCGATTTTATGAGGTAACTCATCTGCCTTTAGATCTCATCATCTATTTAGTAGTCTGATACTAACGGTTGCGTGTCACAGATAACTCTCATTGTCGTCTTTTCAACTTCTCTTAAGAGTCAAGAATCCCGAAATTGCAATCGCCGAACTAGCGATCCCTACCCTCTCAAGTCGTCTTCCGTTAGAAGACCTAGAAACTCTCCGTGCAGAAAACATTCAAGCGGCGCTAGGTCACCACAATCATTGCCAGCCGCGATGATTCGTGAACATTCAAACCTATCGCTTACGTATGACTCATCGGATACTCATTTGGATTGCGAAAATGTTCTTTCCATTCACTACAATGGCACATCACACACAAATCCTCCTCACCTACACGTAACATCGCAATCACCGCAACCGAGTTCAATTTCATGGTCTACGTTCGAAGCAAGTAGACAAGATCTAAGTAGACTGTCACCCAATAATCAAATTTCTCGTTTTGATGCTTCGAGTGTCGCTTCCAAATCAGAATATCCGCTCCAATCTAGATTTTCAGATTGGGGTACGGCTACCCCTGAAACTGGAACGTTTCGCTCTAGATCAACAATGTCTTGAACTGTCCATACTTGCTGATCAAGAAGAAAAGAAATCATTATAAATATAAAATCGACAAATGCTTTGACCTTCGGTTGCTTTGATGCGTCTCTCATCAAAATTCCTGATCTACAACCCAAAAAATTTCTCAAGGGGAGAAGGGGTATATGTAAATCAGCTCTTTAGTTTGGACTATAGTGTTTTTTTATGTTTTCACTCTAATTTATCAAGCTTCTCGTTTGTATCAAAGTTTGTTGTTTTTGAGTTGTGCATTCTAGATTTGTTTTAATAGAAAAGTTTTTAAACTCCTAGAATTTGGATTCCTATTAGTCCCTCTTAAAAATATGATAGTACAGTTACAATTGCTCAATTATGCAGGTAAACTGGCGATGATGAGAATCTGTTGTTGCCTTTTGGAGCTGAATGGCCTTGGGTCGTAGAAAATCACTCTGAAACTTCATAGATCACTTTCAACACCAGAGGACCCCAGAAAGCGCAATGGAACCGTACAATTTAGTTTTTCCAGAAGGCCATAGATTCATCAATATGGGAGGGACTCTGGGTTGGTCATGACTCAACACTTGATCCCAACATATATGGTCAAACCAAAGGAATATCAAAGATATGTTTAACACGTCTGTCAAGAGAAGCAAGTATTCAGCATGAGATATAAGTTCTTCTCTCAGAGTTAGAGTGCCCAACCATAAGTCACATTCTGTTTTAATGATTGTGTGACCAGATCTGGACCACCACTGGAAGGGCTGTACTAATTCTCTGGGGGGACACCTTCATGAAGTTCCCAAATGTCCTGGAAGAGCTCTATGCTACTTTTACACAAGGCCAAAGTGCTATCCTGAAAGGTTTGTCCCCTGCGTCCCACCTCCCATATTCAGTACTTAGGTTGTAGAACTAGGCCCACAGCACACCCACAACAATGCTGACTTGGTATAATACGGGGCGTATAATACTGGGCAAGCTCTCAAGATGGACTCCAACAGGAGATCCCACAATTATTCCCTTAGAAAACATCAAAAAAACCTATGCATGGAATCATCCTGTTAAGAGCGTCCCGGAACTGCTATTTGCTTGTTGATACGTACGTCAAGTTTTGCGGTCTGGGGTGAGTCTGGGGTTCATTTTGAGCCTCGATGTCAAATTGACAAGGACTTGCCTACACGCATACATGCATGCCACGGACTCCATTTTCCCAGTGGGGAGGTCTTTCAGGCCAACGACAGAGGGAGTGTCCACTGTCGACAAATATCTTCATTTCTTTTCCGGCTGAAAGACTCGATCCAGGTCTTTCGTGCCATCATGCTAAGCTCGTGGGGGACTTAGTAAATCTGACGTCATGCGTACCATCGCCAATTCCAATTTCAGTCCAGGACCTGATGACAGACAAAAGAGTCTAGACTCTGTCGAATCGCATCCTTTGATTGAAGCCGGTAACCGATTTTGTCTATGTAGCACTCGCAGGTCAGTTGGACCCCCAATCCCCCTCACGTTCTTAAAATCGTCCCGGCGCACATTTGGAGACACTCACCGGTTGCTTTTCATTGAGAGACGCCAAACTCTTCCTTGAGGTCGATAATGGAGAGTCTAGAATCCTAGGCTCAACGTTCGTCGAATTCTTTGACCTAAGCTCCATCACTCCTGTGATCAACTTTTCATGGACGAAACTAATGCTCGCTCGATAAACGAGATATCTCGGTCATATATAAACTAGGCGCGAAACTTCAGACTCTTGACTCTTTTTCTCCATTGTGCACTGCGGCTGTTTTAACTGTCCCATTACTTATATCCTTGTCAAAGTTGCCTTAAACCTTAACAAAACACTGATTCCGAAGCACCAGCTTATTATTATAATCTCTTCGTTATCACACCAGATCCAATGACGCCACATCTGAACGCTCATTCTTCCCCAACTGAGGTTTTGGGTCCGCTGCTGATTGGTATTCTGCTGTCCACCCTATGTATGTCAGGTCTCCTTGATCACACGTTCGCGAGTTGTCTGTAGACTGCGGGGCTATGGTCTGACGCGTCTCTTTAATCTTACGGGTGTTAGTGTTCGGTCTTGTTCTCGGTCTTTCCCTTCAATACCTCTCAGCGATGTCTCGCATTGGGAAGTCGGCGCTCGAACGATCTCCAGATCCAAAAAGAAATATAGGTCCTCAATGTATCCCAATTCTCAACGCGAGGTTGAAGAGACAAGTGCCGAGTCTCTTCCTCGGGGAATATGCTTTCCGCAATTTTACTGTAAGTCGAGTTTGAAAAGTACTTTATAAACAAGATCATTAATTCTAATTGCGATCTAACTTGCTGTTGTGCTTCTGCTTCCTAGGTTTTTGCCACTCACATGGCAGGTTCATCTCAGACAATTATTCGATTCTATGTCCTCTGGCAGCTGGTGATTGTCCAGAGCCATTTGAACCTTTCCTTGAATCCATACGTGATCCCTTATGGTAGGAGCTACCTTCTCGACCTGTCAATGTCCAAAGTTGTTGAAAATTGGTCCCGTTCCTCTAGGTATGGCCCTATCTTCGAGTCTGGTAACATTGATGATACAGACACTCGTCCAAATATCATTACTTGGACGGGCGCAGAAGTTAGATAGAATTGCCACTTACTCGGCGGCTTTAGCCACGGAGCGTGATGAAGATCGCGCGGCCTCGCTCTCTTCGGATAGTCATTCGATTGGAATCAGTACGGTTAACGATGACGTCAAGGACGATGACTTCAAGGAATGGGCTGTCGCACTGCGCCATCGTCGACTCGTCACACACTCGCAATACCTGCACCAAGGTTCTTCTATTTGGCGCTGGAAAGCACTTCAATGCCTAATCGCCATATGTGCAGCCACTGGGCTCGCTTCCGCTGTTGTGAACGCCGTCAGTTTCATGTTGCATCGGGCTTATTTAAGCTCAAAAGCCAAAGCTCATATGATCATTTATTACAGATAGGACCGTTCGAGAATAATAAGAACATTTCTCTCGTAAACACTTCCAGCTCATTGAATGACAAAGCAGCAAGGCTCACAGCAATCACACCCATTTGGTATATGCTTTCAGCGGTGGTTGACGTCCTGATCAGCTCGAGTACCATATGCGATTTAGGAGGAATCCGAAAACAAGTTGTGAAGATTCGTAATAACAGAAATGAGTAAGTCTTTATGCATGATTCTGCTAGCTTTCAAATCATTTATATGACATGAAGACATGGATCAACTGACCGAAATTATTTTGTAAAAAGCTATCTATCATCCTTGCGTTCATTAGCACTAGTGATGGTCACATCTGGAGTATTTATCAGCAGTGTACAAATTATCTCCATCATTCTCTATTTCACTCTGCGCGAGAAGGGATGGCAGTACGTGCCGATTAGCATTTTACCGAGATTCTACGAAGTAAATCATGTTCCTCCAGACCTGATTGCTGAGATGGTGGTCTGATACTGACATTTACTTGCCCTAGATTACTCTTATTGCAGTTCTTTCAACTTCTCTCAAGAGTCAAGAAGCCCGCAGCTCCATTCGTTCATCTACCGATCCCTACCACTTCGTGGCTTCTTCCGCGAAAAGAGGGGAAACTCATTCAACACAAGATGCAGGGAACAAGAAGCATCTTAGCGATGCCGAGCCACCAAAATCATTGCCTGTTGCCATGATTCGTGACAATTCCAACTTATCACTCATATATGACTTATTCGACAGCCGTTCGCAAACAACTGACTCGAGATCAATTTCATGGGGCACGTTGGATACAAGAGGACAAGATACAAGTAGAATTTCACCCATGAATCAACTGTATCGGAAATCGACTTCTACTGTTTCATCCAATTCAGAATACCCGTTCCAATCCAAATTTTCCGATTGGGGTACAGCTACCCCGGACAACTCAACTCTGG
>MWRL01004687.1:0-13972 GCA_002157085.1 Melampsora occidentalis | reverse complement strand
ATCAGAGCTTCATGAAGTGTTGGATAGCTGGCTGATTGACTTAGTCTGATGGTTCGGTGACTACTGGGGATATCCGTGTGGTGATTGTCTTCATATGCCAGTTAAGGTCATGGGTCGGATAACATATGACTTCAGATTGTAGTGGGCATCTCTGACTTCCTTGCAACGACGTCTTCGTGGACCGAGTAATGCGAAATAAGCAGTGGTGCAAGGGAAACTATTTGTGATGTAAAAGGGAGATGGTTACTGACGGACAGGCTGGGTTTGGTTGTGCATTTTTGTATATGATGGTCTTACATTTCGGATGATGAAAACGGGCGGGATTACTTTATTCGGTTTGCTTTTGGCTTTCATTTTCTTCGATCTCGCGTTGGGACCGCTCAGTGGGAAACGTGGTGTTTGCGGAGGTCATGGTTCTTCCAAATGGAATGAGTAAGGTGTGTCGTCAGGGCCGCCCATCCATCACTTCTCAGATGACATGTTGACATCCATTTGCTTTTATCTAGGGTTGCGGTGTGGTCGAATTCAGCACCCGTGAAGAGGCTGAAAAAGCAGTCAAGACATTGAATGATACACCACTCTTTGGTCGACAGGTATTTGTGCGGGAGGTATGCATGCTTCCGTTTTACGTAATCTTCGCCGGCCAGCTACTCACATGCTGCTTCTGTGTTTGATTGGCCTTTAAAAGGACAGAGAGGAGGAAGCAAGATACGGTGCATTGGCCGTTTCTGGTTTTGGTGCTCGTGGTGGAATGGGTGGAAGAGGTGGTTTTGGCTATGGTGGCGGCGGCGGCTTCGGGGGAGGTGGTGCGCCCCCACCGCACGCTTGTAAACAACTTTCTATCTCCGGCGTATGTGCCCCTTTTTCCAGAATCTGGCCAACATATTCAAATAACTGATCATGCATCCTACGCAATATAGTTACCATTCAATGTGGGCTGGCAAGATCTGAAAGACATGTTCCGTTCTGCGGGTGCGATCATCCGAGCTGATGTCTATTTTGGCCCCGACGGATCTCCTACCGGAAATGGAATGGTGGTCTTTGAGACTGCGCGCGATGCTCAAAACGCAATAGGTCGCAATTTACCCATCTGCTTGTCTTGATCTTTTATCGAAACTGACCCTGATCGCATGTGTGATTTCTTTTCTTCAGCCATGTTCAATGGCTTTGAATACGAAGGGCGTACAATGGAGGTGCGCGAAGATCGCTCGGCTGGGGGCGGGCCGGGTAGCTTCCGGGGAGGGTTCAGAGGTGGATTTAGGGGTGGAATGGGTAGGTCGCTCACCTAGATCAGAGACGTTATCGTGCGAGGTTAATTGAACAATGTCCAATTTTCTGGGATTCTTGTCCTCCCTTTAGGTGGGCGCGGTGGCTTCCGCGGTGGATTTGGTGGGGGTAGCGGTCGCGACACAACCAATTTATACGGAGATTACTCTGGTCAGGATGGCTCCGCACACGGAGGAAGCTTTAGTGGGCCAAGTGGTCCTCGAGGCGGTTTCAACGGAGGACATGGCGGTCGAGGTGGTTTTGGCGGGGGGGCTCCATTTGGAGGGCCCTCGTTGAACATCCAACCCAACCAACAGATCTTCGTAAAAAATGTAAGTAGTCTTCGCTGTTCAAGCCCAAGTAGATAGATTGATAATTGTTCTTGTCAATAGCTGCCGTGGTCGACTTCAAATGAGGACTTAGTGGAGCTATTTCAGACCACGGGTAAGGTTCAGAATGCTGAAGTCATATTTGAAGGCGGAAGGTCTAAAGGTGTGGGGGTGATTGAGTTCGAAACCGTCGAGGAGGCTGAAACAGCGATTGGTGAGCTAGCAAAGCTTTCCCTTTGTACTCGAGTCAAACAATATCGCTTGACTAATTCATTCAAACCTATCCGGATAACAGCCAAATTCCAAAGCTATTCGTATGGTGGTAGACCGTTGTCACTAGAGTTCAATGGCCGATGGAGGGATTTCTCAATCAATCCCCCAAACAATGCTAGTTCAGGATACGGGGTGGGATCGTGAGAATTTCTTGTTTTCTGTACATATGTGATTCAACATTTGGGGCCTTGTACACCCATCAACGCCAGCCTTCCTTGCTTTAAATCCCTCTCACACATCCATCAAACGTCATGCGTTTGTATTGAGAAATCAAAAAGATGAAAATAAGATATACTATTGGGTGTGCAAACAAAATATAGTCTACTTGTACATCTTCATGCATATGATATGTTTAGAATTTTCGAATGTCAGCCGTCTCTACTCATCACTCAAGCCAGATGAAATGTTGATCCCTTAAAGTGCCAATGGATAGCACAAGAGCAACGGAAATCCAGGGCTCTTTTCGAGTAGATCCTGATCCAAATACACATCGCAAACATTTTGAAATGCAATTTTCAAACATCATTTTGAATTAGCCAAGATTGTGTTCAGACCCAACTTTGCTTCAGCACTTGGCCTAACACTCACACATGGTGATGTTGTATGTAGACTGAAAACTACCAATGATTGAAATAAAGCCCTTGGACCCAGATTTCATGAGGAAAAGTCATAGTGAAAGGTGTTGAATTCTCACAGTATTGTCACAGGAGATAATTAAAAGGTGGACAAGAAGGGATACATCATATTACAATCAGATTGTCAGTGTCATGATCAAGAAAGATAGCAGACTTTCTGGGTCCCCTGGGGCCCCTGATACTTGATCATGTGATATGGTCTTCATCAATTCCAGATTCCCCTCTTCACACACAGCTCAACCAACTTCTAAAACTGATTGCATGTTTCAACCCCATCATAACCTGTTCCACTAGGATTTACCCTATGATACGCCACTACTCAATAGTATTGTTCACTCAGAGCAACCATATCTCAGAGGAAAAAATGGGATTGTAAAAGGTCTAGAAACATTTCTATCAATTCTGAGGATGTTGAAAACTGGAGTCAGCAGGCTTCTATCTGCTGAGTAAGATAAGATACATGATTTATAATTAGATTAGATTAGATTATGATCAAGAGCATCAGTAGACACAAAGTCAGTGATGAAAGAAAGTTGATTTGACTCTTTTGGAGGCTCCCCCAATGCTTGTTCACTTGCTGATTTTGGGATAAGTTGTAGAATTTGATGGATGAGATAAGCTTGTTAGCCACTTATCCTACTTGTATGATCATTTGAATTATTGGCTTCAACATCCATGATCTTGTGCAGTTGATCAGATTGAAAATCTTGCAGACCTTCACATTAAAGTCCATCTTCAATCCCATAGTTTGAATAGAAATCCAATTCAGTGTGATTATTCCACTATGATATCTCCAGAATTAGTTTCATATATGGAAAGCTTCAGGCTGCCATTGCAAATTCCATCATCTGATGTTGAAGGCTGTATTGGTGGTAGATGATAAGGTGAGGACTGAAAGTCTCTATCTTGACATGATGCTGTAGTATTTCCCTTTGGGCTAACAGTGAGTAATTTGTCTGGTGATGTCATTGATGAATTGTCAGGCTGATCTGGCCCATCTTTTTCAAGCTTGCCTGTTGCATTTTGATAAGATGGCTGGATGCAAACTTGATGTATTCCCCAGCTATTCAGACACTAGATTGTGATATAATGCCAGAGGTTTATCAGCTGTGGAGATAAATACTGCTTGATTTGATTCAAAACTTACCAGACATATCTGACTACAAGTTATGTTGAAATCAATCAAAGATGGCTCTTTGAGAGTGACTTGGATAGTGGATAAGACCTTTGATTGTGCTACTCAAAGATTGATCGTCATAGTTTTCAGCTTCAAGGCATGAAGTTTGAATTGGGTTCACAATTGTGCCTGACACTTACTCAATTGCCAAACATGGATCCCAGTCACCCGTTCCACGTTGTGAGCTTTTTCAAGGTCGTTGACCACCAGATTCATGTCTAGGTCGGATGGAGAGCTTTCCAACAGGATTGATGCACTTTTCTTTAAAAGAGGAAGTATTGTTGTGAACATCATCAACCCAATGCACGCGGATGCAATGCAGTCACAATAAATAAATCCCGTCTTCATGTAAAATGCGGCCGATATGATGATCAAGAGACTGTTGAGGGAATAACTCGAGAGGTAGATAGCTAGATCTAAGAAATTCCAGCAGCCCTCTTTTTTGGAAGATCCAGTCCGAGACTCGCGCCCACAATTGTAATGAGACTAGAAATATTCAAGCTCGCAAATCAGGCCTCACATATATCAGAAGCTCAAGACTTCCGGGGCGAAAGCATCTATGACTTACTTGCACAGGATCCACGACAGACAATGCTTGCGCTGGTGATTTATAGCTTGAATGGCCCTGATGCTCCAGATCGTCGGTAACTCTTGAAGTTATATTTGAAGACGCCTCACGAGCATACTTGACATTTAGCTTTGCCATATGGGTCGACTGATCTCTATCCTCGTTTTCCCGCTCTACATTTTTTTAATTTGAATGAGAAACATCAATTAGCGGCTTTGATTCACCATGCATGAAACCGAAATCATACTTACCATAGATTACGAATGCGCTGACCAGTTTCAGTGCAAGTCCCACACATCCTACCTTATTGAAGAGATCCTCGTGTAAGTGAATAGGAAGCGGCATTCATGCAGCGGAAAGGGCGTACAATAATTATATCCATCGGATTGATTAAGGGATGCGGGTCTACAAATTTCTTGATTGTCTGTAGTGCTATGGATGTAGATAAGGCCAAGAGAAAAACTGCGAAAGTGAGATGACAGTATTTATCAGGAAGTTATTCATCGTGGGTCTCGCATTGGAGCAATCAAATTGTAGTAACATACCGCCATTGAAAAACGCGCCCAGTATCTCGATCCTTTCCCAGCCAAACGTAAAACTTCCCAATGAGGATAAAGTCCTTAGGCCATGCCGTTCTAATTCTTGAATTTTGATGAAGGAGATCAACGCGAAAATTAATTCAATCAAGTTATATGATACGTGAAAGGCATCCGCAATCAATGCTAGAGAGCAACTTCGAAATCCAATGACAAGCTCAATAATGCAAAAAGTACAAAAGAACAGTGCAGCTATCAACAGATGCTGGAATGAAAGTTGCCTCAAGGTCATGATGGCGGTGATATCTGTGTCCTATGCAACGAGCTAGGTGTTATACAAAAAGAAAAGGTTTTGCCTCCCGAATGCTAATCTTGAGTCAATCCTTATATGTCACGAGAGAATTTGTCTGAACAAGCATCACCGGAGGTACGCAGGATCAGTAAAGATGTTTTCGAACCTGATTCGTACTCGCACGAGTTTCAGTTGGCTTGCGGCCTCAGCTCTCCGATACCCTTTCGACATCCACGAAGCCTGGAGTGTCTTGAACGTATAAACCAGGGGGTATCGCTTCACCGGTACTTCGCAGACTAGGAAGGAAACCCTTGAGCTGCGACTGTCTGCGAGTATAGGTGTGAAGTGCCTACCTGCGGAGCAAAGCAATTTGCGTACATGATTCGCAGGAACCAGGTTATTTATGATTTACATTGATCGATTTACCTGAAGCTGTCAAGTGCAGTAAGTTGCGCAAGTCGCAACAGTTCACAGCAGCTAGCAGACACGATGCTGACGTACCTTCAGCAGCTAAACTTCCTAGCTTCTGCTAAAAATTTGTTCAAAAAATGGAATGGCTCAATGATCTATGTCCATTTGATCTATATGTGCAAGCTTATGCCGCACGTGAAATTGAAAAAAAGGTATGAGGATTCATGGCATTTTCATCTAAATTGAACATTTAGGAGTTTTTAAGAGGCACCATCAGGTGTTCCAAATGTGCTTCCAATCAAACCATATTTATCAAGAATTATGATTCAGAAATATGATTCATGTTGAGCAATGGCATAGCAATCCCATCTTTGATTCTCCACTTCCCTCTTCAAGCTGATAAATTTGATAACAACGTTTGTGACCTCACATCTCACGCAAACGAACTACCACAGTGCCATATTGGTGAATGGTCAGTGAATCATGTGATTCACACAACACCTTCTGCTCAACATGCGTCAACTGGTATCTAGACGTCTGCCAAAGATACTTCTCAAAATTCAATTATCTTGCCTTCCTAGCCAAACCATAGAGGAAGAAGCAGTCTAAGTGACATATTCCCATATATTCCCCCATGGTGCCTATTGGGATGTGATTGGGTAAGATTGTTTTTATCATCCTTGTGATAGACATTCAACACCCCATAGATGATTGCACATCAGGTATGAATTATTTCACTAGAGATCAATCACAAACCTCATCTACCCTACAGATATACAAAGCCAAGGTTCTACGGTTATTGATGAGGACAGCCTATTTAAAACCTACATTGACAATCAGGATGTAAACAGTGTTAGGGATCCCTTCCATTGAGAAAGTTTCTTCCTATTAACAATGTCTCACACTGTATGTTAGAAATGTGTTCTCTTGATACGTATCACAGCCGGCAGCCCCGTCACCACATCTGTTTATTATTTGTTTTTGACAAGCGCACCCAAGTTGCCTTATCACCTTGAAGGGATTTGGTGTGTGCTTGTCAAAATCATTGAATGGGAACAGCACATATCAGCATTATCTTTGAACCCCACATCCTGAAGTTGTCATTGTTTGGTCTCAAAGATATTCAAGATATTTATTGCACCCAAATTTCAATGACTAGGAATATATCCATTCACCTCCCTCACCCATTTTTGAGCCAAGTTAGTCAGAATCCATGATTTCACCATGATTTTTTTTGTGTTGTCCTGTTATCTCTCAGCTTTCTCCAGGGAATCAAATCACAATCTCCATCTCTGAAATTGCAAATTCAGAACTACAGTCACTGCAGTTTGCTCTTGCACCCACCAATATTGAACCTCTGAATGATTAGGGAGAGATCAAATCAGTGTACAATGAGATTGAGACAGAGAAGGAGGTGTCCAATTTCAAAAAGAAAATATCTTTTCAGTGCAGATCTGCAAAACCCCCTCTTTTATACTTCAGTGATCAGTCTTCACCCCTATCACTCACTGTGTGCACAAACACTGCACACATCAAGTATTCTTCCAAAGTGAAAAACAATTGACCAGAATGATAAATATGATTGAAAATGCAGTAATTCTGAGTTTATCCTGCATGTGCCTCAACACTGCATTTTTTTACATTGTTACTGCATTTTTTGCATTAACACAGCATTTTTCTGTGTGGCAACAGCATTTTCTTCCACTTCAGACATTGAATGCAATTATTTTACATAGTGGGGAAAATACTTCATGTGTGCAGTGAAATAATATGTTCCACACTGCCCAGATAATTTAGTTCTGCAACATGCAAAATTATTGAAAATGCATGAATTCTGCATTGCATCTGCATTAATACTGCATGTTGGATCTCTTTTACAATCAATGCAATGGCATTTCACATTCACATCATCTGTGAAGTGTCAAGGAATGTATCCAAAGCATTTGAGCTTGGGTCTTGTGTATCAGACATACATCTGAAGACATCTAAGATTAAGAGTGTGATGTCATGAAATGAAATTTGGTTAATGTGGTTATACAATAATTGTTGTGGCTTGTGCAGCCTGTGTGTGGGAACCCACAAAGAAATGTTGTGAAACAACTTTGTGAAATGATGTGGTCTTGGATTTCCATCTTGTCTGAACTACCCATGATGTTATTTGTGATTGTGGACTAAATATGCTGACGACTAAAGACAATGATGAGACTATGTACTTGTGAATTGACCCAACACCATCCTGGTTTGGTTGAAGATCCAGGAGACTATGAAGCCTGGAAAGAGGTTTACATATGTTCATCTGCACCAGATGGGTTGAAATATCTTCTCCATCAATATGGAGTTACATTACATGAGTATTTAAAAACCAGGAATTCAGTACAACCAGATCAAGTTTGATTTCTACAAAGTCTTCACCTCATAAGCCTAACCTGGGAAATAACCATTATACATACTATGTTTTGTAAGTCTCTCTAGCCACTTGTCGCACTCCTTCAAATCTTGTGCATCATTTTGGCCTAGGCAAGAAATATCCAGCTCCTCATAGCAAGATACTAGACATTGGTAAATGTCTAGCCATTCATGGTGTTTTTTGTTACAAGTGGCTTGAGTGTTGTAGCCTGGATCTGTCAGATGTTTCTAATGGTAGATTTATTGACCCTCCTGGGCACAGGAGTGGTGAGATCCTTGGGGGTTAATTTATGGTTTCTGGATGTATTTGGCCTGATCTTGATTTTGATAATCACTCAGGACATCATGTTTGTCTGACAATTTTTTGATACTGCTAACCTTTGTCAAGCTTCAAAACAACACCATATGATACATAAGCTGCAAGACTACAGATGAGGGTCATCAACATTCTGTGTTCTAGAGTTCACTGTCACACAGTAGAAATACAGGAGATCTGTGTCAGCAGTGAATATAGGCTTGAAGAGTGCTCCAAGTTTGACCTTACCCAAAAGGTTTATTGACAAATGCAATGTTTTGAATTCCATACCATCATGATAGACCAAGAGGTCCCCCAAACTTCAGATGGAGTTGAGGGCTGAGATTCTGCATTGAGGGTAATGCTGTAAGTTAAGATTTTGAGGATTGCCATTGGGAAAGCTATGTATGTATCAGGAACTTGCCATCAGGTTGCATGTTGTCTGGTACATATGCTGAGTATGTATGTATTTGAATTGTGGAGTTGTACAGTTGTCATGATACAAATTACGATGTGTATGTGTATGTGTGTAGAATCCTAATTTGTAAAATTTTGATTTCAGGGGTCGGTTTGAGAAAAAAACAAAAGATTCGAGTCTCGACTGATTGACTGACTGACTGATTGACTACTGATTGAGTGACTTCGATGGGTTGTAGTCCCTGATTACCTCCCATCCTTGTATCTCTTCACTTCCTCTTAAAACTCTTCATCAACAATCTCAAGACTCAATCAACTACCGAACAAGCAATATGTCATCGTCCAGATCAATCTCACTTCACGAGTCAGCACTTTCTCCTCAGGAATTTGACGCCTACCGAGATTTCATCATCAACTTTGATCAATTCTCGCTTCCACGCGGTGGTCAGGTTCGATTTGCAGAGGCTGCTGAATTCTTGAGGAGATGGTTTCCATTCGAGACAGAGAAGGAAGATGAGGTCAATTAGCTCTCTCTTCTGCTCTGACCTCAAATGTTTCAACTTGACAGCTAAATATCAACAATACATGAAATCAGATTCGAAGCTTCTTTCCTCAGAAACTACAACTTGGTCAAATGGACCAGGGATGTGTACTGGCGCTTCTCAGACTCCTTTCCCATCTACAAAACCGATCTTCGCCGACAGAGCCTGTCAGAGGTTCAACTCTCTTCCGCGATTTGATCTTCATCCAGACAAAACCACTACAAGCACTCTCGAACTCGAATGACCCCTCAGCATCTGCATCGCCTTTGTCGCGCGCTAATTCGCACAGTTCTAACCCCTTCCGATCAGCAGATGCTTCTCAACATGCAAACTTTCTTGAAGAACCGTTAGTTTGTTCGCCTCCCATCCTGTCAGCGCGGCATCGAAGCTTTGGGTCATTCGAACCCCCTCGTGCCACTTCTCCTCCCAAGCTTCCAAGCAAGATGGTGCCGTCACGTTCTGCTGAGAATGTCCACATTTCTACCTCCGCTCAGGGCAATGCTCAATTGGAACCTTCTATCAAACTCTCGACCAATCCGTTCAAGCAAAAACCTCTCTCAAGTACCTCTCACAGCGTCTCAACCAGTCACGGTTCGCCTCCCAGCTCGCAGGATTGGGTTTCACCTCCTGTCCCGCCTCGCCCTTCGGCTTCCTTACCTGTTAGGTCTAGTAGTCGGCTCACACCTCGTAATGACGAGGAGCAGATAATACCTTCACAATCTCACCATACCCCGCCTTTGCCTCCACCCAAACATCACACACAACATCATCAAGCCAAACTCGTCGATAGTGTAGAGCGTTCATATTCCACGTCTTGTGATGACCCACAAACCATGAACCCACATCCACTGGAGTCTATTGAGGAAAGCTCGCGCTCCGCCTCTCCCGCAAAATTTCCGCCTGCCCAGTTTCCTAAGCCCAGGATCAACAGTCGGGTTGGCCAATCAAGCACAACAGTGCCCATAAACAAATGCTCGTCCTCGCCCTCAGAGACGGCGAATTCGCCTCGCAAGATCATCTCCGGCGATAATTCGCACAGACCCACAAATGGTTGGGAAGGCGGTGAGTCAACATTGTATCGAAGTTGTTTTCACTTGATCTGACTCTCAATCAATTCTGCATAACTCTGCTCTAGGATCATCAGCTGGCGCGGATAATCCAGGTTCATCTTTTCCCACTAGATCATCAGGTCCCCCACCGGTACCACCATCGTCGACGAAAGTGAGAAAGCTCTCATCAGCACGTCCAAGGGAACCATTGACACAACCTTCTGAGTCTGTTATCCAACCTGGGTCAATACAAGGATCTGATTGTCCCCCACCCTTGGCACACAAATCATCCTTGTTACGTTCTCAAACTCTGAATCATCATCAGAAGGCTGCTCCACCACTTCCGCCAGCTCGCAAGCGGCCCGAGAGTCTACAAATTCACAATCCTCACTCTGTTCCACTTGATCAACTAGCAAGATTGACTACGCCTGGTAAATCACTTGAAGCGTCACGAGGCCCGCTTCGTTCTCTACCGTCACGCCCAGCCAATAGCGGCTCAAATTTACTCGTTCCTGTCAACTCTCAAAAGCTGCGAACTGTATCTCACGATCTTAGTCACAATCCATCTTCTGACTCTCCGCCAGAATTGGATGATGAGTCAGCCCAGGAAGCAGCAAATCACCGACGTCGATCTATCTCACTTCATGCCAGTCGTGGAGCTGTACCGCCAACACCAGCTGGAGCGGCCACCAACCGGCCACCAAACAGTCATCACCTCAAATATATCAAAGGTATCGAGCTCTTGAAAGCTGATGGACGCGAACTAGTAAAGGATGTCAAAGAAGGATGGGAGAATCGACACGGGAGGAGAGAGGAAAGAGTAGGATTGATGGAGAGAGGAGGCGATGGACGTGGTTCGCATTTGCCTAGAGTTATCAATAAGACTTGGCTTAATGATCATCAACAAAAAAATCATTGGAGTGGTAGTAGTATAGACATAGATGAAGATGATCATCTCACTTCTCATCTTGATGAGACTTCAAATCCGGAAGAGGGCTGGTCTCGTCTTGATTAATTAATTCATGTTTTTGATCGATTGCATATACATATCATTTTAAAATTCCATGTATGTCTTAGCTCATCCTCCTTGATTATTTCCCTTTTTTCAACCTCGTTGTTTTATACTCATCATGCGTATATGTTGTGAACATTTCATTTTCCTTATACTTCCTTTATCTCACCTGTAATACTTGAACAAAGATGTGCTACGTACATCCCGCAATCAAAAGTAAGATTTGTAAAATCCTGGAACACTTGTGACACGAACGACTTTATCGGTAATGAGAATGATGTAATTTTAAATGGGCAGTGACAATTTTGCACTCGGCGAACCAAGACTCGGTGGGTTTTTGCGTTTAGTTTTGAAAGGGGAGTGTTCCTCTTTTGTCACATTATCGTATGTTTTCCGTGATCCCCACCATCCTATATTATATTCACTCCTCTTATATTTCTAATCAAAGAAATGTCTTCATGCCAAAATGATCATATATTATATTCATTTCATAGATTACCCCTTTTGATAATCCTCTGTTCATTGGTTAGACATTGTAAAATTATTTCAAGAAGAGAAATCAAATGTCAGTAATTATCCATCTTGCTAACAAACACTCCTGGATGTTTTTTATGTTTTTTTGTATACTACCTCGATTGTTTTTGATAAACTTTTGATTGAGATGATCTTCTTATAATGACTTCATATCGAGAGATTATGCTCAACTCCATGTTTGACATATATACCTATAAGAGCCGTTGGCTTTGCTTCATACACAACTATCCCCGTGCTTGAAAGTTTCATCTGGCTCAGAGACGTGCAATGTTTTGATTTTACCACAGGTAAAAATGATGCTCCGGAGATGAGACACTTCCCCTGTGGCTTCGAATCAAAGAGTGATACATCTTATATAGATTGGTAGCTCTAGAGTGGATGTCCCAGTCGAGTTTCAGACATCAGTGTGAGTCCGAGCAGGGTTGTGATGTACATTTTATCTCACTCCATACTTTCACAACATGATTCTTATCTTATAGAGACAATGATTGTTTAATGATCGATGGAGAGATATTTCCTCACTTTCTCATTTTGTTATCGAAGGAATATTTATGCATATGCAATCATCTTCATTTCAAACATTAGTCTTTTTCGTCATCTTGTATCGTTCATTCATAGAATGTGATATCATTTTAAAAGAAGAATTAAAAAGTTAGTAATCATTCATTTTTCCAAAAACAATTCCATACTAACCAGACTATCTTTTATCATCTTTGATATGTGAAAAAATCCTATCAGGTCCTTCAATAGTTTGGGGAGAAGTACTTAATTATAAATGTGATGAAGTAACTAAATCATATGAACTCGATACAAAGACAAAATATAACGTTCCTCTACAAGACTTACGTAGTATGGATAAAAGACCGAATTTAGAAACCGATGGATTTACTTGGGTTTCTGGTAGACGTACCATAGAAGGGAAATTTTGGGGGCATAAGAATGTTAAAAATGAATACAAATCTGATTTGGAGGAAGATTCTATTCAACTTGTAAAAGATTTGTAAGAATTTCTTTCATGTATAGTTTTAAATCAAGCTCACTAACTTATCAAATTTGGATTTTATATTTAGGATAGGATCGAAATCGGCTATCTCATTCGGAAGTGTTTATAGAGATGCATCTTCATCCAAAGCTAAAGATGTGATCTCAGTTGTGCACTCTGACATGTCACCAGAAGGAGCTGATTTTTTTAAAACAGGATTTCAAGAGAAATTGTTGGCATCAAAAGATCCAGACAAGGTTGGATTTGGAAAGAAGATGAAGAAAGGCAAACATGTGATGATTTTGAATGTTTGGAGGCCACTTAAGATCGTGCAGGATAATCCGCTTGGTGTTTGTAAATGGGATTCACTTTTACAAGAAGATGCTATTAACTTTGATCAAAAAATCAAAGCAACAAATATATTCAATTCATTTCAAGCATGGAGGTATAGAGAAGGTCAAAGCTGGTTTTACGTTAGTAATCAGCGGCCGGATGAGGCTTTGGTCTTCATTCAACATGATAGTAGGGCTGGCGGCCATGGTATCAATGTCCCTCATGCTTCGTTTACCTTGAAAGACCAAGTTCACCGGGGGCGTACTCGAATTAGTTTTGAAACTAGAATCATTGCAATTGTCGATTCACCATCGGATGAAGGAATAATTTCAAAAATCAATAGAAAGTTCAAATCACTTCTTAGCTGAGAAATGAATCTTCAAAAAGAGCAGCAGAAAAAGTTTACTTCACACCCACTGATTTTTTAACTTAACAAAGTCCCCTCTCGGCATAAATCGAGCGAGCTCCTCTCTCGCGAGCTCCCTCGATTTATGCCGAGAGGGATTCGTCTTTTGAACTTCGTTCCCACCTTTTTCTATCTTGCTATATTTACTTTGCGAGCTCTAGCTTCTTTGTGATTCTAATGTTCACAGTCGAGTCGATCCCCTTTTTTTCCTTCTTAACGTACAAGGTTAGGGGTTCTTTCTCTATAACTTCTTTTCTCTTTCTCATTTGCATTGAGTCTTTCAGGTTTCTTCCACACTCAACTCTTCTTCGGTTCATTGATTGTATTATGCAAAATGGTGTTTCCTCTAACTATTTGCTTGATTTCATGTTCTCTCGACACTCTTACAGTTGTTTATAGACTATAGTCAAACCAGAAAAGCGTGTCACGAATTCCCAATTCCCTGCCAATTTTATAAGAAACGGGCTCAGCTGATATAGCTCCGAGTTCCACAAGAAAGATATCATGAG
>MWRL01004576.1:0-11249 GCA_002157085.1 Melampsora occidentalis | reverse complement strand
TGTGTCTTCGTTCCCACTCTCAGAATTAAAAAGCTTTCATGATCGTCATCGAGGGGTTGGTACTTTGATGGGAATCAAAGTCTCTAAGGAAATGTCAACCAAGTTTGGAAGTATCGTTACAGACCCAGAAACTTCTCAAGCACTTCATTACGTAGAGAAACCGGAATCTTTCTTGTCTACTACGATTAACACAGGTGTTTATCTTTTTGATAAATCGATCTTTGATGAGATTAAGGCTGCAATGGATTTGAAGGTCAAAAAGAATGCGTACGTTTATTTTTACAATTCGGGTCTCTTTCGCCTTATCAGACGTCGCTCATGATCTGATGTAACATGTCATAACACTTTAGTGAAGACCCACTCAGGCCTCAGGACGATCAACTCCGTCTTGAGCAAGACGTAATTGCACCACTCTCTGACCGAGGAAAGCTCTATGTTTATGAGACCAAGACTCAATGGAAACAAATCAAAACTGCCGGGTAAGAATTTGTGTACACTGATGATCGGAACCATCAATTAATTGCTGAAAAGACGGTATTTATTGTTCGTAGATCTGCCTTACCAGCCAATGCACTTGTCTTGGAATCCTACAAATCTAACAATCCTGTGCTTCTCCGTCGTCGATCTCCAACCATCATAGCTGCCAAAGCTACACCAGAGCAAAGCAAAGCTGCTGGTCCTGAGATTGTAGAACCTTGTTACATAGACGAGACAGCTGAGATCCATCCATCTGCTAAGATTGGTCCTAATGTGTCGATTGGTGCTGGTGTGAAGATTAACTTTGGTGCTCGGGTTAAGGATTCGATCATCTTAGATAACACTGTTCTTGAAGTGAGTCATTCAATTCACTTCACATAATGTTTCCAAAAATCATTCCATTCTTGGCTACCTCTTACGAATGGTGCTTTTGTATATGTAGCAAAACTGCTGTGTTTTGTATTCAATTCTCGGTGAAGACAACAAAGTGGGTGCTTGGGCCAGGGTGGAAGGCTCTCCACTCCCAGCCGATGGATACATTGGAAACAAGAACATCTCGGTATTAGGTAAGAGATTTTTGTGTTTACTTTAAAATTTGATACCCACCTACTGACTTCCTGACTTATATTTAGCCAAAGATGTTCAAGTCAAGAGTGAAGTACATGTACGAAACTGTATTGTGTTACCTCATAAAACTCTCACTAGGTCTTCTGCAAATGAAGTACTCTTATAAAGAAATTAGATTGACAATTGAAGATTATAAATCGACTAGAATATGGATCAAGAGAAATGGACATCAAAAAATTTGTGTGATGATTAGTTCTATATCATTTGTGGGCTTGATAATACTACCTAAGAAGCTTGATTCTACCTTTCATGAAATTTGTGGCCTTTGCAGGGGTGACAGTGTGACTGATCAGAGGTCACAAATCTTGCGCTAGCTCGTGAGTCGGGGTTGAGGCACAGGGAATCCAAGTCGTAAAACAACATAACATCTTGTCAAGATGAAGTGATGTGAAAATTGACAGTAATGCGAGCAGTTTGGCGCCTACCTGAATCTTGAGGTTCATCAGTGGTGTATAGTAGAATCTTAGTGGTGTACCATTCAGTCATCGCTTAGTTTGTATTTGACGGGCTGGTTCGATTGATGGCTTGATTGAAGCAGATCACCCCAGTGAAAATTTGCAAAGAATTTTCTTTGATAGGCAAGGAAGAATGAAATGATCTTCAGATGAAAGTCATCATTGCCGTTGGGCTTCTTTAAAACTTTCGTTCAAGACAGACTAGCAGATGACAAATTGCAATTTGCCAGTGGGATGTAGTGGCAAAGCCAGTCTCTCATGATTCAGACTGTGATAGAGAAAACTATCAAAGATGAAAACACAGTTATTATTAAATCTGGAATACTTGCTACTGACTGCTAGATTTCCAAATCGATCAGAGATCTGAATATACCTAGGTAGGTATGTACAATAGACTGAACTTTTATCATTGGAAGTCTAATGATTGCTCAAATCTTGAAGATGTTGAGCTGCGTGGTGAAGATGTCAAACCTATTGTCTAGAACCAGAGACAATCAACTCTAGTGATTAAGAGTGTTTTTTACCAAACAAAGGTGCTGACTACTAAGCTTTTATAAAGTGGAAACTTGTACTTAAGACCTCCAGATGTGCCCAAACAGACTGCCATTTATACCAAAAAAAAACACTGTGGAAATTCATTCACCTTGAATCTAACTTTTGAACAACTTTTTTTTGTATTTGCTTTGTCTTATTGTTGAGATTATTTTAAAAGGTTGATCATTATCAGTCATCTTACTCAGGTGTTTCTTGAAAGAACCATTCTAAAAAAGTGATTGTAGTTAGAAGGACAGTAGATGATGGATCAATGTTTGTCCAAGTTTGAAAGGAAGTTATAAATTCTATCATTATCAAACATGCTAGAAGAGATAGGGCTAGTAGTCGAAGATACCAGATAAAAAGAAGTATCTTCAAAAATCTAAACCGCAAACTTGGCTGAATACTACACCTACTTAGATTGCGAGGCAAGAAGCCTACTTTTTTAAAAGAATAAAATTAAAGAGCTGACTGGTCAACAATATAAACTTCAAAGGAATTAAAAAGCGAATTGCTTGGAAAGAATGCAGATGATGAGTGACAAGTAAAGATAAGTGGGTCAATCCGAATTCATATAAACAGTAAGCTGCATCAACATGTTTCACTGTAAGATTGTTTGGACGACCAAGAGTTCTTGAGCACTGAGCCATTGATTTGACAGCTGTTTAAAACTTTCAATGTCTTGTTGACATATATGTTGAATGAAATCTTGAAGATGCTTGAGTAAGTCTAAATTATAAAATGGGTCTTCCTTCAAGTCAGCTTCATCTTCAACGTCCTTATCATTGTCATCATCCTCTGTCAAGATATAGCTAGCAGATGGTCCCAACATATCTGCATCAATTACAAGATCATCAAGGTCAGCTTTACGTACTCAAACTTAAATCTCGGAGAGGAACCCGTACCAGAGAGTTGTAATATCTCTCGCTTGCTTTTAGACGAAATATCGACAACATCGTCTTCCCAATCCTCATCCTACTCGAGCAAGGCCTCTTAGCACACGATTTCTTTACAAAAATTAACGAGAGCCGTAAACACTGACCTCATCATCGTCGTCCAATCCTTCTAATTCTTCGTTTCCAACGCCTACCTTAGCTTGCTCAGTCAACTGACTCTGAAGTTCACCAACAAGGATCTTCAAGATTTTGGCTCGGAGTGGAATGGCTTGAAATTGATCGGGATCTACATGAGGTCATAGAGCCAGCTCTTGTCAAGGGATTTTATTCATAGCGGGTGATTGAGGTGATATCACAATATCAAATGGGTATGTGTTGGCCTCTCGCTCCTTTTTATACCGCATGGTACTCACTAGCCTTGGCTCTTGCTCGCGTCATGATGGTATGAACATTTTTATCAGTTATGATTAAATCACCTTTCACTGTAATCTGTTCCAAACTGGGTCGCGTGCATGCGTAAAGTTGTGATAACGCCACCGTGCTTTTGTCACGCACAGTTTCACAATCATGACATGAACCTTTAGCCAATCCTTCGAATGATTCAGCATGGTAAGAAAGAAATGAATGCACACCTGACTCGAATATTCCAGTATCCCTGGAATGTGTCTGCATTTTCACACCAAGTCGATAAGACAAGTTGTAGTGCTGACTGCTGTTGTCCATTTATACCAGTGACATGGAACGACTCCAACAAGTCTAGTACCGTATCGGCATGTTGATGTAAAAGATAGGCAAATGGTAAAATCATGCTCTAGAAAAATATTAGCACTGACGTTCGTTTTCACTTTCACGTTACAAGCTCACCTGACTAAAGGTTGCTGTACGAGCAGTCGCCAGTCGGCTAGCCAGTGTTTTCAGTAGATCAGGTAATACACCAACGATCGAGTCCATTGACTTTCGAAGTAGATGTAAGATCAAATCGCCCACAAAGAGGCCCGCTGATTCGGCCCGCTGCGGGTCTAGAACGTGAGCTAAAGAGCTGACGAGATGATCTATACCACTCTTCTGATCAATAGGACTCTTCCTATAAGCCCAGAGGAATTCCAAGGATGGTGTAAGCCTGGCTGTGTGGAGTTGCTGTATAGTCAAGTGGTAGGCCCACCAGTTGATCAGTTGATCAGTTCCTTTTCGGACGACCGAGGTGAGAATGTTCAGACAGTCCTAAATAAGTTTACATTCAATCATGAGCCACGATTTTCTTCAACTATTTGGATAAGTATTTGATATGTGATCACGAGAGGAAAAAGACAAACCTGAATGAGGTCAGGATCCTCGGAGGAAGCCAGCGTTAGAAATAAGCCAGGTGCCACTGCTTCGAACATTCCGGGGCTTAGTGGCATTAATTTGCCTTTGAATATTCCATCAATCACCGCCACAGATGAAGCTTTGATGACAAAGTGGTCTTTTGGAGATTCAACTTCAGTGATGGTGAGAGCTTTCCCTAGTTGAGGAAGAACACGCTGAGTCAAGGCTTGCATGACAAGCGGCGAGGGAGAAGTTGATAACATTGTAAATAAATCGGTCACAGCATCGACCAAAAGATGATCTTGAAATAGAATTCACACATAAACAAACGTCCATCATTAATCAATTGAGAAAAATTCGTCTGAATTGAGTGAATAAAGAGACTTACCAGAAACATTTCGGGAAAGATGCAGTAGGACACAATCCGCAAGTTTAGATAAAGCTTCGGCTTCGAGCTCGTCGAGCACTGGCTCGCAGACCCGATGGATAGTTTCAATAACCGTGATGGAGATTGCATCCACAGCATCGGGTAGAATTCGGAGAAGTTTATCAAGGATTGCATAGCTGTATGGCTTGAGAAGGGATGGTGAGTAACGAGCAAAGCTACCCAAGAGTTTCACCCAAAAAGGAAATCAAGCATTGAGGTATGAGCACTGCTCAGCGGTATTTTGTGATCTGAGAGAAGCTGTGATTGTGACCAATGCACGTACTTTCTCAACGCTTTGATCAAGCATAATGTGGTAATCGTGCACCCCGAATCAAGATCGGTATTGCTCGAAGCATTATTCGAGGCGAATAGATTAGAACAATACAACATGACTTGCTGCAACTTATCCTGGGTTAGATGTTTAGTGAATTGACTGATGAAGACGAAGCCTCGACCTTGTAGCAGAGCTTGGCCTGATATTCAAGTGAAATAGATGCACATTTTGTTATCAGTATCGCAAATTCTTGTTGAACAAATCATTTGGGTGTACTCACTATCGCCAGTCAAAAGACTTAATACCTCCCGTTCTACAAACTCATTGATGTTATAATGAACACTGCCTTCGCCTTGGAACTCTCCAGAGAGGTTTCCAATGACAGTGAGAGCCGACTCTATCAATTTCCACCTAGCTCAAAGTATTGTCTGAATCAATCTGAATCGCGTTGCAATATCTCACATCTAAAAAATGCTCACCAATGTGAGATTCCTTGTGATTTCATTTGTGAAGCTTGGTTGGTCATTTCAGGAAGATGTTTCATGACAGCCGTAACAGTAGGTTGCCCGAGAACATCGATTAGAGTCTGGTAAAGTTCATCATATATAAAGAGTTGAGTAATGTTTTGCTTCGCGTAAAATGATTTAAACCCAACTGACCTCCAATAAGTCAACAGCTGCCTGTCTATTTGTTCCACCGAGCTGGACAGCATTGTCTTCATCCTCATCAAGGTAGTCGATCACAAATGTATTCTCATCAGCCTTCCAACCTTCTTCCTCATCTCGAGTGATTTGACCGTATTGAAAAATGAATCCCACAAGGATCTCTAGGGCAGGAGTGGGTGACAGATTATCAGGTGAGGTAGGTGAGTTTGAGTTGAGGAATAGCTTTTTTGAGCTTGGCTTGGAAAGTACGTTCTTGAGAAAATTGATGACTGTTGCAGGTAAACGAAGAATGGTGTTAGACTGAAAGATTGGGTCCTCCTGTTGTTCGGTACTACCACCATCAGCGAGCATCCAGGCTGGTGATTCCTCAAGAGCAAGAACAGCTTTCTCATAGATTGGAAAAAATAAGTTGAGTGTAGAGAAGCCTAATTCCACAAAGACGCTCAGAGAATCATTTCTAAGTAATTCGGCTTGTCGAAATGAGTTATAGAAGCCATTCAAGATCACATCCAAAGTTCTCATCACTTCACACTTGATTCCCACTAAATTTTGAACCAGATGAAGTTCGCTACGATCAACCATGGCTTGAAGTGCTTGAGGATCGGTGGTCAAGAGAAGTTTGAAGAGGTGTAACCAATTGGGTAGCAGTTCCATAGTGATAGAAGATGTCAAGTCTGGATAGGATGATTTCACCAAAGTCAAAGTGATCAAACATTGCCGGAAAATTGTCAAACTTCTGATTTTCATAGCAGCATCTGAGATTGAATTATCGTGTGAAGCTGAGATGACTGAAAATAGGCATGGTAAGAGATCCTTTGCGATTGGAACAAGCTGTTGTTCGGTTAAATCGTTCCTGACCAACTCGCATAAAACACGTAAGGCACCATCTTTGAAGTACCTTGTTGGGTCTGATTTATCGGGATTGTTGATGGTAGCGATGAGCATCGGAACGAGTTCTGGCCATTCTTCTGGCCAATCACAATGCGCGATTTCGGAGATGACAAGGGCCTATTTGGTATTCAATCAGGCTGGCTCATCATAACTGTAATCGCAATAACTGAACAAAAGGTAAAACTAACGCAAGTGGAGCGTAACTTTCTAGTTGCACATCCCAAGGTTTGAAACATTATTTCGCGAATTCGACATTTTATCTACGAAAAGTCAAGATCGGTTTAACATGAGACAGATTATCAATTCCTCGTTCCAAACTTTGATGAACTAATTTCATGTCAACTGACTTCAACTGACGGAGCAGAGCCAGCAAATGCTGCAAAGAATGGACTCCAATGGTGTAGGACATATCTTCGCAAATTTGTACTGGCCGCTTGACGAAGCGCAATATCACAAGATTCGTTGGTGATGAGTTCAGCCAATAAAATTCCGAATGCTTTATATCAACAACAATAAGAAGATGTTAGCTAAATGATTGAAATGCTTTAAAAGCAAATAACAGAATATTATCTGTAGTTTGTCAGACTCACTAGGGACCTCTTCAGGTAAGGCGCCGAGTGTTGATTCAGCATTAGACCTGAGTTGATTATCATTTGATAAGGTTTGACCTAAGATCGTAGCCAGTTCGTCATGAGAAGGGTGGTTTGCCATCTTCAGCTTGATATCGATTGTGATGATGATGAAGAAGAAGAAGGAATGCTCCGATTAGGTTGAATCAAACTCAACTGTCACTCTTCACAACACACCACAACAAAAAAATATGACACATGTCACAGTTACACATGTCACAGTTACACACACACACACACACACACAATCGATCACTTCTCTTCTTCCTTCAAATCTTTATTTCAGCCTCACATCCATCATCCATCTCATGTTCTGGTCACACCTCAAGCTCAGGAGCTCAGTCCAGCAATCTGAGGCTATCTCTGCGCGGTGTTTTCAAACTTTACCACTCCCTCTTAGTGGCCACCGCCGGTTCAAAAGCACACTTCCACAGCTCATCTTCTTGGGTTCAGACTCATTCTCATGCGTGGTTCTGAAGGAAATCATCGCACGACGAGGTCTGTTCTGGATCCCACATAGAATCGCACCATCCCAAGGCATAAGATATTAACCCTGTTTTTCGATCTTGTCTTGTCAAAAAGAATTATGGGATGAACTTCACGTGGTTACCCCTCCTATCGCTCGAAAAGGACGAGGATTGAAAAATGTTTATCGTGGTGCGCAAAGATATCAAGTTTGCTCGTCAAGCGGCATTCAGCGGTTGATATATTTGTCTGATCACCATCGCTATACAAGCTCCCTTACTAGATTTGGCTCAGCAGTTGAACATCAGCTCTGAGGCCTTATCACGCGTCGGCCCAGAGAGTTCAAACCCTCTTCAAAATTGGGTTGTACGTCTTTTTACAAATTTGCCAATCAGTCAAAGTGGTATGTGACTGAATCTTAACAACGACAGTATAGCTACCTCAAAAATTCACAGAACAATCCGATCATACCAATCGCATCTTAATCACTGCCTCATTCCCGTACTTTATACCCAAGGCTTTGATCAACCAATTTCCTGCTTCACATTGCTTGAATATACATCCTTCTCACCTTCCGTTATATCGTGGTCCAGCTCCAATTCAGTGGCAACTGGCAAATCAGATTAACCCTGTCGGAGTCACTATACAAGACTTGAGCCCGGATGGGTTTGACTTGGGTGATATCCTTGCTCAGCAATCTGCTGTAAGTGATTTTCAAAATATTTTTGGTCACTGATATCCAATCGAAATCAACCACTAGCCACTTCCGCCAAACACATCTTACGCTCTAGCAGAAAGCTTCCTAGGGCGTGTAGGAGGAAATTTGATGTGTAAAGTTTTACAAAACCTGCCTTGCCTTATTGTAAGCACTTGACTAGACTTTCATTTTGTCGATCACCTCTCACTTCACATTTTCATATTTTGTGATGATAGAAAACAGCCGAGAAACAAAATTCTAGTAAAGCTACCAAAGCTCGTAAGATTTTACAAACAGACTTGGCAATTGTGTCAGGCTGGGATTTGTCGAAAGCAAAGTCTCGGTATTTGGCTATGGGTCATCAGGTGAGATAATGTGCTTTCTTGGAAAGTTTGATATCCAAAAGAGATTCGGAAAACGACAAACATACGTTGTATTGATATTATTTTCGATTATCTTTACAGTATCCTCTCAACATACGGGTTAACACAAACTTATATTTTCTGATACCTGATTTTCTTACTCACCTCTCCCAACCTATTTACTCAAACTTACAAAATAGTGAACCGGGTACAATGCTGTTTGATAAGAAGACCAATTTGGTTGGTATGCGTCTATGGAGCGAATCGGGTGAGGTTCTTGCGATTAAAAGTTTCAAGTTGGCTGCCGCTGGTGGAAAAGGTTGGGTTGGGCCAAGGGCATGGTGGGATAGTATTTCATCAAGATCTTCAAAAGATGTGACTGTTGTAAAAGCCGATTCTACTTGAGGCTCATGTCAAACAGAGTTCAGTAGAATTGAAGACTGAGACGACTAAAAATCTGATGATTGTTCGTCTGTATGAACTCTCATTTCGAGCTCAAGGTTATTTTACCATGTGATTCATAAAATATACACACTGGTCATATGCACATTTTTTGCAAATGAGACCTGACCAATGCGACATGTGATCTTTGACCAGCTTGAATTAGGCGAGCTTTGAACGGCAAATGCACAGTCATGAAGATATGTGCATGAATGAAAGAGGCCGTTTGGAATAGACCCAACATTCTAGAAATGTGAAACCTGTTCTTAAAGTTAGGGCTCAAATATTTTGTGGGCATGAGCCCAGATCAACAACTCAAGCTTAACGTATTTGAATTTCCCAAAAGAGAGTGTAAGATAGTAAGTAGTTAAGAATATGAAGAGGAGCTCTTCAGGACAACAAAGAAAGAGTATAGAGAAAACACAGTCAAGGTCTGTAGATGTAGTTACATTCTTAGTTGGTTGCACCAAACACAAAATGAACAAATGTTCATCAATACAATATAAAGCTGTTGTAGAATCAAGACATACTAGATATTCACACTGGGCCGAGGTGTACAATGCTTTCCGAAGAGTAAGGAGAATCTGACAGCATGCTAAATATCTACAAGGGCGGGGAGCGTTCAAGAAATGAGGTGATCGTTGAACGGTGGGAAAATGATGCTGATTGACACAAAGGGAGGTGAGGGGGCAAAACACACTTTGATGAAACTTCTCTCACTGAGTTGATACGGAATGGAAAATGTTGAAAGGGATTTGATAAGCCAGTTGAAGAATAGATCCATTTATTTACTTCTATAATGCAGCAATAATTGGCCAAAGAGTCAGCAATTCATGTAAGGCCAAGTTGAATAATCAAAACAATCACCTTGATCAAATTGAGAAACTCAGCTCGAGTCTTGTCCTTGGTCCGAAAGCAGCCAAGCATTGAACTCGTGACCGTCAGAGCACCTGGTTTTTGTACTCCCCTCATGGTCATACACATATGAGTACA
Source organism: Melampsora occidentalis (assembly GCA_002157085.1). NCBI lineage: Eukaryota > Fungi > Basidiomycota > Pucciniomycetes > Pucciniales > Melampsoraceae > Melampsora > Melampsora occidentalis. The sequence goes on along the minus strand of MWRL01004576.1, from coordinate 1,111 downwards.
TTCCATTACGACAGCCACTCCCAAAGGTTGTATGGCTTCTTGAACAGTCACAGCGATCTGTTTGGTAAGTCGTTCTTGTACTTGTAACCGTCGACTGAAAGTTTCCGCAATGCGAGCCAATTTGCTTAATCCTAAAACTTTTTGATTAGGGATATATCCGATCGAAACTTTTCCGGTGAAGGGTACTAGGTGATGTTCACATAAACTAAAGACTTCGATATCCTTCACTATCACCATTTCTTCATGATCTTCATTAAACACGGCTGAGCCAATCACATCCGGAAGTTTTTCTTCATATCCCTTTGTCATCCATAACAGAGCTTTTGCATATCGTTCAGGAGTTTTGAGAAGCCCTTCACGTTCAGGATCTTCTCCAATACAATCCAAGATCTCTCTGACAGCTGATGCTAACCGAGTGGCACGGCTTAGCTCAGTCGGATCCCCGGTAGGTCTCGCTAGGGAGGAAGATCCTGCCTGGGGCGGGTTAGTAGATGACATGACGCGATCTGACGCCTCCGCTTGTGCCGAAGTCTCGAGGATGTCACTGATAGCTGGTTGAGGTGAAAGCAGAACTTCAGGAGCGAGGAATCGTGGATCATTGCCACGCTTTTCAGCGAGTCGGGCGAGTGTTCCCTTCCCAGGCCAACCTAATCCGTGTTCGTCTAATGAAGGGATAGGTGAAGGGATAGGTATTCCATCAGGACTGAAGGAAGTGCTGAACGGTATAAAAGGTGTTCGAGATCCAACGGAGCTTGATTGAAGTGAGGTTATTGAAGGAGTCCTATTGATAGGACGAGTTGAAGGTTGATCATCAACTTCCTCTTGCTGTTGCTGTTGTGGGATTTCTGACTGCATTGGAATGTGAGAAGAAAGAGAAGAAAGTCGAAGGATGATTGACCATGAATGGAAAATTTTCATGAGCACCGCTGACTTGACTGCCTAAACCTCCCCGGGCGGGCTTCCGTGCACCTATGTTACACACGGGACAGGCCATAAGAGGTGGTGCCAGTGGGCACATCGGTTAAGAGCGGTGCGCGCCCAAGGGCAGGCTTGGCAACAAGAGTCAAATTGTTTCTGAAAGGGAAGTGACAGCTTCTGGTTTGAGGTTCCA
>MWRL01004503.1:0-12125 GCA_002157085.1 Melampsora occidentalis | reverse complement strand
TTATCAAACATGTCAGATCAGAGATTGATAAAAAGAAGGATCAATGAAAAAAAAGTTTAAAGGATCACAAGATAAGAATTCAAGTTTAACCATCAAATCACCATCACCATCACTTCAGATTCACATTCTCAACTTTTTCAAATTTCCATTTACATATATACAACAAACCTATCATCAATCTAAATCTAAATCTAAATCTAAATCATCAAACAAACAAACAAACAAACTCAAATAAACACTTCATTCGATCATTCATTCATTCATTCAAACAACAAAACTTCACCAAACCATACATGCCTTTAATCAATCATCCATTACCATCATCACCACCGAACCATTCATCCATCACCATCCAACTAGACTCACCCGATCTAGTCTTACGAGCATTATCAGGCAATGAATCGAGTGGTCAATCGGCTTCATTATCCGGTACCATCCAACTTCAATTATCCGAATCAACTCACTTAAAAGACCTTTCATTAAACTTAAGATCAGTAGCAAAGATCGATTACCTCGAACCTTTGAGTGGCAAACGTTTTCATCATCATCATCCGATCTTTTTCCACCAGTTCAGTTTCTTACCCTTAAAGATTCATCATCCCGAACCCACGAACCACCATCCTTCAACCGCCCAACCCCATCCTCATCCCACTGGCTCCCAAACCTACACTACCCTTCAAGCAGGCCTTCATCGGTTCCCATTCTCGGTCAACTTACCTTCCGATCTTCCCGCCAGTCTTCGCACTTACTCTGGTTCAGGCTTGATATATTACAAGTTAAAGGCCATTGCCACTCGTGCAGGCTTCTTGACGAATTCAAGGTGGGAAACCAAACAGATCTTAAGGGTTGCAAGATCCTTCCCGGTCGAAGCGGTCGAATGGAACCAAACCCTTGAGATCGAAAACACTTGGCCTGGAAAGGTTTCCTATGAGATTTCGTTGCCTCATAAGGCTTTTGCGGCTGGAGATCGGATTCCTGTGAGTTTGAAGTTTTCGCCACTTATGAAGGGAGTGAGGGTCACTTCACTCGTCACTACTATCAAAGAACATGTGTAAGTCTTTTTCTTTTCTCTCATAGTTTTCTTTTTTTCGGACTGAGTAATTTAACTAACTTGATTCGGATTGGGTGGGGATCTTTTTCAAGTGCTTTGGTTGGCAAAGCTGGCACGCCTCCTCATATCGAGAACCGAGATGTTGCACAATGTAGATTCGAATTCACAGATAAGAAAGCCGGAGGCTCTGCACCTCTCTCACGCGCTGATCCTACAGCCAGTTCCACCACTACAACTAATCCACCTCGAAGACACTTATCATCCTCGGACTTAACCCTTCTGACGAGCCGGCTAAATGCTGTTTCGCTCTCCAACAGACGTCCTTCTTTTTCGACCTTGCCTTCGCCTTCTAGAAGTGTGTTTGGAAACGCTTCTACAAGCACCACCCCACTTGCAGAACTAGCTCCTTCGGAAGAATTAATGGCTTCTATTACAGCTGATGTAGAGCTTTCGCAAGATATCGATACGATCATTGAACTCACCATCCCTTCCTGGACTACTCCATCACATCCACTCCCACCCATCACCGTCACCCACAAACTTAAATTCAGTGCATTTATTATTAATCCGGATGGACATACCTCTGAACTAAGATGTGCATTACCATTACACATCTTAGCCAGTCATCTTTCATCAGAAGCCGCCATCGCTTCTGCCGGTGCTCGAACGTTATTGTTTGAGCCTTCCGGAAGCTTATCACAAGGCTTTAATCAATCCGTCGAACTTCCTTCCTATCCCGAACACGTTCGAGATCGCTTAGCATCCCAAGAACACACGTCCACTACTTCTTCTCTCATCCCTGCACCCTGGATCACATCTACTACACCCGGTTCCACGCCTCCGGTCTCCAGACCTGGATCACCTTCGGCCGCCTCGACAAACGCCTCAGGTTATTTCCCCGAACCTGGCACCATCACTTCTCCTTCGCCTGCATGGACCCCATCACACGACACCGAGTTTATCCGATCCTTAGACGCCTCTCCGACCTACTTCAACCCGATCCAACCCCCAACCTCCTCGACCTCCCAAAGCTCATCTCGAGCTTCTTCACCCGGTCTAGATCCCTCAACAAGCTCAGGAGCAGGAGGAGGAGGCTTAAACCATTCGCAGAACGGGGCTACAAGTACGTCTTCAAGCTCGAGTGGTTCGATGATCGGTACCGGATTCTTTCAAATTCATTTGCCTAAAATTCCTCATCGGAATCGAGCCCCAAGAGCGTTAACTGCGATGAGAAGTCCAACAGCTTTGAACACTTCGGCCGCTAATGCTTTGTCGAGTAGTACGAGTAGTATGAACAACCCGAGTGCGGGAGGGGTTTCGACACCACTTCCTACTCCGATACCTGAAACCGAACGGGAATTAATGTCAAGGTGAATTCTCTTGTGTTTTCTTTTTTCTTTTCTTCTTGGTCCGGGTCAGGCTTGGGGTTTTGACGTTTTCTTTTTCGGCTCTTTTCCCCGTAGGGTTCCTTCTTATTTGATCGCAAGTAGAGGATCTTTAGGTGGTGGACCAGTGCCGATTAGTTCGTTGATCGGTTTACCGTCTTATGAAGAATCTTCTTCTGGAATCCTCGGTTTGGATCAGAGTAGGAGGAATAGTCTGGCTGCTTCGGAGGAAAGGGTGGGATCTGCTTGATCAATCTTCTGGCGAGATGGTCGGATGGTGGGGTTTAGAAGGTTTCTTTTTGGGAGTGAGCTTGGGCTTGGGCTTGAGGTTGAGGGCTTTGGATTGGTTTCATCATTGCTGGGTTTGGGTAAGAATTGGTTTTTTTCTTCTTGGGGGTTTCTTCTTTTTTTGGGGAATCTTAGGTTTGGTACTTTTTTTCCTTTTGGGGCTTCAGGCTTTGGGTGTTTTTTTGGATTATGTTTTTTTCTTAGAAATATTTATATATATATATAGAGAGAGAGAGAGACAGAGAGAAAGACAGAGATAGTTTATTGGGTTATTTTTATTTTAGAAAAGAAGATTATATATAGATAGATGCTTATTTCTTTTTGATTTGGGGTTTCGGGGTTTGGGTTTTTTTTTTGGTAGTATATATATAATTTATATTTCTTTATGAAAGAAAACAAAATCAAAAACTTGTACTGAATCCTATTTGTTGTTGTTGTTGTTGTTGTTGTTGTTCTTTTTGGGAAAAATTGGTTTATAAAGAACTTTTTTTTAAGATTGGATCTAATGGTTCCAGAGATCATTGGGTGTAACAACCAAAAACGGCTCAAAATTGAACGTTGGAATCAAGCCTTGGAGGCACCAATTTTTTTTGCGCCTTTCCGTTTTACGCCGGAAGTAGCGAAGCTGCGGGCCTCAGACCGTTAGGCTCATTCGATAGCCCTAGCCCATGCGACCCATGGACCTGTGTCCTTCCTGATTTGAAAGATTGGATTTCAAAATTGAATGCACATAGCCATGAAGATATTTTCAATCTTCATATCTCAAACAAAACCTAGGCTTAACTGAGCTCCTCTAGCAAGCGGAACGCTTAACCAGAACCAAACTTTTCCCTGGCATAAGAAATACATGCATTCCAAGCAGCCTTCACTGAGTCTACCAAGAATGCCAATAGAAGATATGTAACAAAGATAATCTCATAAGCTTGGGTTTTCTAAACTAGCCACTTCACTTCCTTTACATTGATCATTTTGTTCAGAAGCATTGCCCCAAACCATTTCTTGTACCAAAGTTTCCTGAGCCGGAAAACACAAACTCAAAGAAGTATAAACTACAGAAGCAGTGAAGAATCCATATATCCAAGCCTGATCAAAAGCAAGAGAGAGAAAAAATAAATACACAAAGTTAAGTGAACCTTTTTGGGGATCACAAGTGAAGGAAGAATGGAGAGCGTACTATTGCATATAGATGTTGAGCTCCAACACTAATTGCAATCCCAGGAGCAGCACTATTGATGAGACCAGGTAGATTAGGAGAAACTAGTAAACCAACATCCAAAAAATTTAGTCAAGGAAAAGATCCAAAATTCAAGAAGGAAAAAAAAGATACTGACCAGAGACTAGAAGAGTAAGGATTGCTCTCCAGTTAAAACCTTTATGATACTTATATCTTCCACTTGATTTATACAATTCTGGGATATCTAATTTACCTTTTTTGATCAAAAAGAAATCACAAATCATGATTGCAGAAAAAGGTCCTAAGAAAACTGTATAGCCTGACATCTAAAGAAGAAGAAGAAGAAGAAGAAGAAGAAGTTTGAAGATTTGTAATGATCATCTTGAAGATGATTGATAGATTTTGGGTTTTCAGGACTCACAAAGTTTAAAAATCCTATGGAAGATTTCAAAATTTTCCAACTTGGAATTGCCCAACCACCCAAAAATGCTATCAGAAATGAACCTCTTTTCAAATTGATATATTTAGGTGCAAGAGCTGTTAAATCATTTGCACCTGAAAGTGACTTAAAATCAAGCCAAATCCCCCACAAAAGGAAAATCCAATGGGTAAGAAATCAAAGTGGGTGAATGGATTGGAGTTCAAATAATAAAAGCTCTTACATTTGCACTTATATTGGTTCCAAGAGTAGCTATTGAAAAACAAAAACTCGCAGAGAAGATAGCCATCCTATTTTTCCACTTATCAATCAACCTAAGTGGATCCCAAAGATCTATTAACCAAAAAACCAATTAACCAATTTGTTGGGATTTGAAAAAAAGTATGATTGGATAAAAAAAACGACTCACATTCTTGATCATATAGAACATAACCTGCTGATGCAACAATCATTCCTTGGAATGCAATCAGAGTAAAAGTGATTGGAATTATGAAGAGTTGTACATATTGATTTTTAGGAGATCTAGCATAACGAGTGAAGTCTGGAACCTGGAAAAACAAAAAGGACAGATCAAGACATGTTCAAGATCAAATGAAAGAAGAAAAAAAACATGAGAAAAGCCTTCTGGCACTCACATTCACGCTCAGAGTAGCCTATAATAGATTTCAAAACCAGTCAAAAAAAGCGCAGATCCTTTCGAGTCAAAAGGAGATTATACAAACATAATTTCCAATAGCAGCATTCATCCCACTCAACCAACTAAACGAAAATGTATTCCCACCCAAACTAGAATGATGTTGAAAGATTTCCTTCCCACCTTTAGACAACGCCCAAATAAACATCACCAAACCACAAATCGGACATATAATAGATTTAACGAGGAAAAAATGTCTCAGTGAAGATTTGGTGGGTCCCATCATCACAAATGGTAATTGAATTAACCAAAAGATTAGGTAACTTATGAATTGTGAGGAAGTTATATCTGATGAGATTGGTAAATGGTTTGGAAATTTTGAAAATGATGGAAAGATTGATCTTATCTAAGAAAAAAACGAAAAAGCAAAGGTAAGTTTATAATTGTAGAATGATGAGTTTAGAGGAAGATCAGATTAAGAATCATTCAAGATAACTTAACGATTTGGTATACGCATTCTCCACCTGTAAAAGTTTGGATTGAGAACCAAAAGGTGGCTAAAACCACCCTGGAGATCACGGGAAAATATGAAAACCAATATCCAAAGGATGCCCGAGTCAAGACTACAGACAGATAAACCAAGCGTTAAGATCTTAACAGCTCAATATTTGGGTGATTTTCCAAAGAAAACCAAACTTCACCAGAGAATGAAAGGTGCTACAGAGAATCAAAAGCGATCAGGAATCATTGAAAGCATGAGTATGATGATTGTTACGAGTGCTGATGAACGTGGAAAGTGCTTTTTAGCTAAACTCAACTGTTTTTGCACCAATTGTTCCATTGATGGTGATCGGAATCGCAATCTGAAAATAAATCAACAAACAGTCAAGCTTGAGCTCTTCATGAAGGTTTTTGAGATTACAAACAGCTTTCAAACCAACGATAGTAAATCCAGTAGCAATGATAGGTATAGCTTGTCTGAATGAAAGACCATTACTAATCATACTTGAGCCAATATCCCAAACTGCTACCCTGCTCTCAACCAATTACATAGTCGTCGAGGATAGAAACCTATTAATCACATATATATATGCGGCTGACTTTCAATCTAGAAGCTTTGAAGTATCAGAGAGTTTACTGACGAGAATCCATCACTTATCCAATACACGATACTGAAAACCCCATCAAACAGGAAAAGTGGTTAAGTTGAGCTTATCTACATAATCAAAAAAAGGTAAATGAAATCTACTGACTAATCTTTGGTAGTCCATGTTCGTTTTTCTTCTGGTACAGGATCCTATCAAATCAAAACCGCAGGATAAATGCCATAAGGTCCTACTCAGTATTAATGAAAGTGGGAGTAAAGAAGATAACCAAAAGAAAGCATACAAACTCACCAGATCAGGGTTAGAATTATAAGAGGCTTTTGGTACGACTGAAGAGTTCGGAGAAGGTTTTAAAACCGAATTAAACTTATTCTTTAGTTTCATTTTCTTATTACCTATCTCTTTTTTCTGTCTATTTGTGATATTTTGATTGAAGAATTTTTACAAAAAAGTAAGAAATCTAGTGTAGGAATTAATCAAGTTGTTTTGACTTTCCTTACTTACTTTTAATTTAAGTTCTTTTATCAATTCGAAAGAAATATAAATCTAATGTATGCGATCTAACGAGTAGATAAGCGATGAAAAAAGTTTCAAGTTTTTTTTTTTTTCATTAACTTATTGATCAAGTTGCTGTGATGAGATATGAACTGATTATTTGTATATCAGAGCTTATCCAACTTGATTACATTCCTTGGAAAGGAGTATGTATCAAGATAGATCTGAGTTAGGATTTTGAACATACCTTTTCTGTTTCTCTTGCTGTTCACCCTGAATTAAATCTTTATCAAAATTCATCTGAAGGGTTTTGTTTCAAAGACCAGTCAATGCTTTGTCTTAGTTTGACTTCAGCTTTTATGCTGTGTCATAAAGAGAGTCTTGATGATGATCAGTCACTAGTTAAGTTTGCTACCCTACAATTTCAAAAACCTTGACTATCAGAAGAAAAGGTTTTTAGTCTGAGTGTTTCATCTCCTGCTGTGTAAGTATGATCTGAAGCTGAAGGGACATAAATATCATAAATCCGCAGTGAGGATGAAAAATTGCAAGTTTTTGATCAGTTGCTTATGATTGAATGATTTCGATTTCTAAATTTGGACAGGCTGCTTTTCCTTGGTGGATTCTATATATGTAGCTCACATCCAACGGCTCCTAAACCCAACAAGTACATAGATTACCGTAGGATTACTTGATTACCTAAGTTGTTCATCCTCAGATTCTGCAGAGAGGCTCATGCTATTCTTCCTCTTATTTACTTTATTTATTTATCCTTGCACCTCAACAATTTCTTCTTCAAATTCTCTTGTCTTGCTCCCTCAATCATAAACATCATACACATTATATTTACAACCATTCCTAAACGAGTACAAATTCTCCACAAAATCAACCAACCAAACAATCTCAACAAATACGCATTCACTCTCTCAATGATAATCAATCAATCAAAAGCAAAGAAAAGAAAAGAAAGATAAATGATGATATTAAGGAAAACAAAGACGAGTTAAGACAAAAATGATAACACAAAAAAGCTTTCTTTTTGATTTTTCTTAGTGATGAGTACAAAAAAAGTTTGCATCTTAAGATTCAAAGACCACTAGATCTTGTCCTTCACTTACCATCCCACCTAATTGAGCTTTGATTTCTTTCACTGTTCCATCTCTCGGTGATTTCAAAACAACCTAACAAACCAAACCCAAAGAATTCATCAAATCCTTTCTCACTCTCAAGCTTCAAACCAATTACGTTATTTTAAAAATCACTTACCTCAGTCTTCATAGCTTCAAGAATAACCAATTCATCACCCACAACTACATTATCCCCTTTTTTCACCATGACTTTGATCACCTTAGAAGGCATCAAAGCTCTAACGGTTCCTTCTTTATCCTTTTGGATTCCTTGAATCGATTCAAACCATGTAGGCCAAGGGGAAACCAATTGAGTAACACCTTCATTCGAAAACAAATGATGTTTGATCGAAAAAGTCGATACACCATGACTAGGTTGTGAAACATGAGTGGAGCTGATCACTTTATCTTCAATAGTTGTCTCAAATCTTCTTGCGGCTGGATGTGAGTCGGATGAAGGGAATAGTGTGGCTTGGGCTACAGTTTTTTCTCCTGAATGAGGTCCGTTATTAATCGTGACAGAAAACCCAGGTTGTCCAGGCCGAAGTTCTACTTCCACTGATGTCGGTTTCACCGAAGAAGCTTCGGATGCGTCTTCCGGAACAGTAGAGAATTCATAAACTTGTCGAGATCCACCACCACACAATCTCCAACCATACAACCTATCCCAAGGAGAAGCAGAAGATTTTTTGGCTTCAATCTGATTAGAAGCCAAGAACAGTGCAGTTTTAATTAAATCAGTTTTCGAAACAGATGTAGATAATTCTGGAAAAAGATCTGATTTGTATTTTTCAATGAATCCGGTTTCTACTTCTCCTTTCATAAAAGCTGGATGAAAACTTAGCGTTTTTAAAAACTCAATGTTTGTAGATGGGCCTACGATTTCATATTCATGTAATTTTTCATTTAATAAACGGAGTGCTGTTGTACGATCTTTTGGTGAATGGACTACTAATTTTGCAATCATCGGGTCGTAATAAACTTACAAAGGTAAAGATAGAAAGTTGTAAACAAGGGGTATCTTGAAAACTCTAAGACTTTCTGGTATACTTAGGAACGTGACTTACCACTGATCTCATCCCCCACATCTACACCTGTTTCAACCCTTACAGACTCGTTCTCTTGCGGCGTAGAAAGATGCAACAGCTTTCCGACATCCGGTAAGAAATTCCTAGGTGGTTCAAGTATAAAGGATTCAAAACCCTATTCTGTAGCTTTCGATGGAGGAATTCACTCACCTACGAGGGTTTTCAGCATAAATCCTAGCTTCGAATGCATGTCCATTACAACTAATTTCATTTTGTTTTAATGGAATTTTGTTTCCAGATGCGATTTCAAGTTGCCATTGAACTAAATCTTGTCCTGTGATCATTTCAGTGATTGGGTGCTGCATAGATTCCAACATGTGAATATCGATCAAAAAGGTCAATCAAGGTCGCACGATGATGATGAAACTTACTTCGACTTGTAGCCTGTTATTTGGATGCGGCGCCCATCAGTCTGTAGAACCCTTCAAAGTCACAATAAACAGTGACATACCTTGTATTCATCTCCATATAATAAAATCTTCCATCAGAGTCTAATATAAACTGTGAACAAAACACTCGAGTCAGCTACAAAGTTCAAGTTGTATCAAAACACAAAAATAAAACTTCTCACTTCGACTGTTCCAGCTCCGACATATCCAACAGCCTTAGCAGCAGCCACTGCTTTCGCACCTAGCTCTGCCCTTAATTCAGATGATAAGCCTGGTGCTGGCGCTTCTTCAATGATCTTTTGGTGTCTACGTTGTACAGAACAATCACGCTCATAGAGATGTACATAATTACCGTGTTGATCTCCAAAACTATCAACATCACGAATTAGCAAGTTTCAGTAAACTCTTAGTAACACATCAAGGTTGATGACTCACACCTGTACTTCTACATGTCGAGGATTAAGTAGATATTTCTCTAGAAGAACCTAAACAGAAGAAATCTCTCAACAATCTCCAAACAAACGAGTTGGAAAAACCATAACAAAAGCAGTATACGAAATTCAACACACAGTTCCATCACCAAAGCTTTGTTGTCCTTCCCTTTGAGCACTTTCGAGTTGATTTTCAAATTCCGATTCTTGAAAGACAATCTTCATTCCCTTTCCACCCCCACCTTTAATGGCTTTAATCAAAACAGGATACCCAATCTTTCTGGCTTCTTCTTTCAAGAAGTTTGGGTCTTGATTTTCACCGTGATAGCCCGGTACACATGGTACATTTGCGTTGAGCATGATCTTTGGGTTTCAAATAAAAAGGTGGGGATCAGGTAAGAGCTCATTCAAAAAAGATTGATTGACAGGGTCTACTGACCTCCTTTGACTCGCTCTTAGAGCCCATACTGATAATTGCAGAACTCGGTGGGCCAATAAATGTGATTCCTGCAGCTTTCAACTTTTCCGCAAATTCCGCACGCTCTAACTCGTTAAAGAATTATGAGTATATGTTTTAATCTTCATGAAAACTCATCATTGCTTACCTGAGAGAAACCCCCAACCGGGATGAACCGCCTATACAAGCACCGTATGAGAGTTTATTTATCAGTTTTGAATTATAAAAAGGTTTTTGGAATCTAGATCACCTGTGCTCCGCTTCTGATACACAATTGAACGATTTTGTCCATGTTCAAGTAACTCTGGGTGGAAGGAGCTGGGCCAACCAAATAAGCTTCATCGGCCTAATATTTTCATATCATATCATACCAAATGAGTATTCCGTGTATGGATGAGTGGACGAAAGAGGTTATGCAGACCAATTTAACATGACGCGAATGTCGATCGATTTCCGAATAAATAGCAACAGTTTGAACTCCCAACTTTCTTGCTGTTTTGATGACTCTACAAGCTACTTCACCTCTAAAAGAATGCATAATGTATAAGTTCATTAATCGTATATCAGAAGCTTGGAATTCTCTCACCTATTAGCAATCAGAATCTTGTTAAAAAGAGCTTTTCGTGTCGAGTTGTTAGACATTACTATTGTAAATACATCTGATCAGTTTTCATTCTTTTCTCTTATGATGTGAACTTGAGATTTTCATGAAGAAACGACTACATGAACAAGTCATTTTTGTCTTCATCAGACTCACTCGTATCATGATGAACACCTTGACTTTCAGTCTGCATAAGTCTAATCCGAATCCTACTCGAAATATAGATTGGACCATGGATATTGAGATTTTTTGACGAGAAGTATGAATTCCTTGTCCCCTTCAAAGATGATGATAGTATCATCTTGTTCTTTTGTGGATTCTTGATCACAGTAAGAGATTGGCGAATGCGATTGTTTTAACTTCCAGAGCCAGGCGAACTCTATGAGTGCAATAGCCGTGGGTTTGGGTAAAAGTATTCTTTGATTTTAAACTGAAATCAATGATGTATGTTTATGTGAGTGGGTAGTTGATTGATGCAGTTTGATGTGTTTGATGTTGAGAATGTAGAATCAGATGAGATGGTCATGTGGGATGACTTCGATTGCAATGACGTCGATAGCTGATCAAACTTGACCACGAGGTCATCAAACTTCAGACAGTACAAGACCCGACTTGCTAGTCTGCTCCGGTACCGTATCCGTAATTAGCCCATCACTAGGGCTATGACCCGGCCGCGAGAGTTGAGGGCCGACCTCAAGACACCGCCCGGCCCTGGGAGGCCCTGGTACCCTTCGAAAATCAAGCAGGGCCAACCAAGGCACGCCCTGAATTAAGGGGGACAGGGCTTGGCGGGGCTAGGCTCAATTTTGGGCACAGAAAGAGGCAAGATAGGCTCGATTTTGGTCAAAAACAGCTCAATTGTGGGCAGAAAAGGGGCATAATTGGGTGGCATATATTTCTGGTTTGCTTGTACATATCTACTTATCAAGTATAAAGTCACAATGAAACTACGTGAAAATGATGAGAAAAACCTACAACTGGTGAGAACGTGTATCTGTAATCAAAGGTAATCAAGTATCGAGTCATAACAACGGAACTACTTATAAGGGAACAAGTAAAGTGCGAAACAAGTATTGAGTCATAACGGAACTACTTATAAGGGAACAAGAAAAGTGTGAGAATCTACTATTCAATTAAGTATAAGGTTCAATTAAACAACTTGAAAAGTAACAATAACAACTTTGAACAAAGGGAATTGTTTGCACCAACTTTTGAGACAAACTTGAGCCTCAAAATTTTGCTAGAAGACGCACCGTGGTTGCTCATGACTCTCAAATCGGCAGAGAAAGTTCTCTCAGATGGGGAACTAGTGGCAGGCACAGCAAGCATAGCCTTTGCCATACATGCTAGATTGGGCTAGTGGCATTGATTCAAACTCCAGTAATGAAGGATGTTGCATCACTCGTCTTCTTGGGGAGCAGTGAGATACTCATGGACATTGTGCTTGATGGGAATCAATT
>MWRL01004424.1:0-12299 GCA_002157085.1 Melampsora occidentalis | reverse complement strand
GAGGAATGCGAGACTTCTGATGAAGTGATGTTACTGATCAATGAGTGGGTTGTCTTATGAGTAAGACTAGGACTGCGTGATTGATTAGTGGAAGCCTTGAAGGGTTTTTCACCAGGAGCTTTGAGTGGTTGATGATGATGATCAAATCCATGTGGAGTATAAGTAGTGAGATGATTGAAATCCAGATTAGATGATGATAAATGACTAGTTTGAACGGATTTCGACCGGGTTGAAAGACCAAGTGGATGAGTTCGAGACAGTTCAGATCCGCCATCTGCATTGGCTGAGGTTGAAGAAGCAGATGAAAAACAATCGGAATCCAATTGGGATGGACATCGATCTGAATGAGTGTTGGCTCTTGAACGTGAGGGCGAGGGTCGTTGGGTGACATGTGGTGAAAGTACAATGTCTTTGGTATGAGATATTGGACGGAAAGGACTGTTCGGACGTGAACTTATTTGATGAAGAGCCTTGGAAGACTGGAAACCCAAAAGAAAGAGGATTAGCTTGATAAGAAGATGGTGATGTAGAAGCTATATAAACTTACCTTGACAACTCTAGCAGTGATGACTGATGAGGTACTGCTATGCTTGTGTGATGCAGCAGAAGGCCTAGTGATATGTGGTACAGACCCTGTACTAGGAGAAGGAGAAGCAGAAGGACGATTGATTGCGGGAGAGAGTTTGATTTTAGCTTTGATTGGATGACCATTATTGATAGAAGCAGATAATCGAGAAGTGTTCGGTATTGAAGAAGCTGAGAATGATTGGGTATTAGGATTGAGTTGAGTGGTTGTGGTTGTATTTGATTGATTTCGTTTGATGATAAAGTTTTGATTGTTATTATTGAGACTGACTACTTTACGTGGACGTGAATCGTGAAGTGCCATTTTGAAAGATTAATCGATGTGAATGTTGATTTGTTTAGTTTAAGATTAGTAAAAGTAAGTAAGTAAGTAAATAAGTAAGTAAGTAAGTAAATGTAAATGGTGATTGTGATTGAGATTGTGATTGAGATTGACTGGTTGATTGGTTGATTGGTTTTACAAAATAGGTAGTTGGATTTGAAGTTGAAGTTGAAGTTGAAATTTTGTTTGACATAAATCGATTTGAAGTAGATTATTATGTAATCAAATCAAATCAAATCACCAAGTTCAAGTTTGAATATGTACAAGTCTTCTTTTTAAAATCCAAGTGAAAGTCAAGAAAACACATTCAGCACTGTAAAACAACTGCGGCAATTTCATCATCCTCAGCAGTCAATCAACACTCACTATTTCACTCAAACAAGATTCAAATTCAGTAAATTAAAATCTCAACCCCAATCTAACTTAGCAAAAAATAGCTTCCATGAGATCTTGCTCTACATGTGACTTCATTAGAAGTAAATCTTACAATATCAATGACACTTTACATCCATATCAATCAAACACATTCATCATTTGTTCAACAAGTCGCTTTTTCATCATTATTTATGATCCATGTATGTATCAAGAGAAATCATCATTTATGAGATTCTGAAGCTCAAAGTTTCAAGTATTCTTGAACAACAATGTGGCCTGTTATCACTTGCATACCTCAAGATCCTTGAACCTCCCTCCATACTCACTTTCCTTCTCTGATCAAGATCAAACTGATCATCACATTATGAATAAAGACCATGTTATACAGACTATATCTCATAAAGGACTCCAAGATGATGTTTGCAGTATCACAGCCATACATCTGCACTACAGCTCAATAGACACTTGAGGTTGCTTGAAATGTGAAATACTGACCAACAGGACACTGATTTCAGAGCTAAGCCCTCTTCTCCTGACAATAACTCAAGACTACAACAGATTCCTTGCATAAGTGAGCCATATGGGCTCAAAAATGTCTACATCACCTTATTGTTTTTTTGGCTCCACAAATCTTCCTGAGCAAAAAAGAAAAATAGCATGGAAATGAGTATTGACATACACATAAACTTTGAGCTTAAATGTATCTCTTTAAGAACTTCTCTTTTTAGGTGATACATAGGCAATTCAACATTTCTAACCATCGATTCAGTGATACAGGTTCAAAACAGGCACAGAAAAAGTTAACAAAGATGCAGTCAACTCCCTTAAACCCTGTACCTATCTATGGAAACCCAGAACAATGGGTTTTATATAATTATATGGTATTTAGAGGATCTCACTCGAGACCCATAGATTAAGGTTTAGCAGGTAAAGCACAGCTATTTTGTTATATGATGGACTTTGGAAGAAAAAATAAACAAGTTTTTTACTACTTGACACAGATCAAACTTCAAAATTCACCACTGAAAACTAGACAATCCAGTGCTTGCTCATGCTGTGTTGAAATCCAGTTAAAGCCTGAAATTTTAACTTCTTTTCATTTTTTCTCAATCTCCAATATGTAATGAAATAGCTCTATGGGTCAGAAGGGAGATTTTTGTTTGAAAGGATTGTTCAAGAAATCTATTTCTTTCTTCTTCTACACAACACCAGTGATGAAAAGGCTATTGTAGTTATTTCTGATTGAAAACATCAGACACTGAACCTTAATTCTGACCTAACAAAATCCTTTGCAAGTAAAGTCCCCTGCTCAACTGTCTGTGAGGGACTTTGTTAGGTCAGCACCTGCTTCAAAGAGCAAATACAAATTAAGAAAACAATGTCTGATAGAAGTGTGAACAACAGCTCCAGAACACTTGGCTTGGGATGTGTCTTCATGCTTCACATACTTGGAAACAACACAGAGGTTGTTTTAAAGGCTCAGTAGCTTGGGCAGGGAGGGAAAACTTCTATGATATCTGTTGCAGTATTTTGATCCTTGTTGGTGTCTTGTTTATTGATTGATTCAAATATCTTCACACTTGCTGCTGAGGAATGATACTTACCACAACACAAGGATCTGTATCCAATTTTTTTTTTAAAAAGTATCAAATTTTGCACTTTTTGGTTATGGCTTTTGAAACCGGTATCCCTTAAAAAAACTATGGGTTATGGGAATAGTGTGAGGTATGGGTTTTAGGCCACTCTTCCCTGCACATAAATTCTATGGACTCAAACTCCTATGGATTAGCTGGAAGTATGGGATTGGAGGGATATGGGTTTCAAGGGAGTTGACTGTATATAGTTTATGAAACAATAGCAGGAAATCCAAATAAGATCTCAAGGGTTTTGCAATTGGATTATATGGAATGGACCATTGCTTTCCCTCATTTTATGGTGCATTCAGCACCATTTATGTATGTAGAAACAAAACAAGAAATTCAATGTAGCTCTTCTTAAGCCAATATGGCTCACTCTGTAAGGAATCTATCAATATGGAGGAAGACCCCAAATATAAGGCAAAACTCAATGATCCTTGAGATTTGACACAAGCCTGTGATTCTTGATTTGGCAAGAAGCTAAGAGTAATTGTAAGGTCACCTCATTCAGAGCTTCTCAAAAGTAGCCTCTTAGAATGTTCCATTGAAGATCACAAGAGATAGGCAAACTAAGGTATTTTACGTGTTAAGATCATCTCTCTAAATTAAATGGATGCTTCCAATGAAAAAGGTCACAAAAATTGTGCAATTTCTTTAGGAAGCTACTTTTGAGACGGTCTGGATGAGAGCATTTCAAAAGTGCCCTTGGCTTCTCATCAAGTTGAGAAATGCAGACTCATGTAAAGATTTAAGGTTTTTTGGGTTCTTCCTTATCTTTGGTCTCTTCCCACCATACTGGTAAACCCCTTTCCCAAGTTCTTGCAAGGAGCAAGGGACTTAGTTGAGCTTGATGATATCAAATTTGATTGCAATTTCCTTCCAAATCTGGTCAGTCAGTTTTTTTGACTAAGCCCCACTTTAGTATATATAGTATATAGCTTTTAGATACACCTCAAGTTCAGGCCAAAAATGAAGATCAAGGATACAAGAGTTTCAGAAAGGTCTGTCTGACGTGTTGTCTTACATAAACTTTTCTGCTTAAGAACCTTGCTTGATTGTAAAGAAAGTACCAAGATGCCAGGGTTTTTTGCTCAAAAAAATCTTGAAGAACTTTCCAGACACTTACTAGCTTTGATTCCAGAACTTCAAAGCAGTTTGGTATTATCCTAGTTGAGCTGAAGGAGGTCTGAATGGAATTGATTTTGGGCTATAGAGGACAAATTGGACATTGGAAGATATTTGTGAAGTCATTTTCAATCATGTAGTAGGAGTTGAATCAACCAAAATAATCATGAAATTTCATGTACTTTAGTCTCCCTGCCCATTAACAAAATTGACTTTGATATTGCTGTTTTTTTCAAAATCTTAAGCAAAATATTCATGTAGATGCAAATGTCTTTCAGGCATTTTGCCATATGAACCACCATGCCCAGGTTGTGTTTGCTTGTTGACAAGCGCGCATGATCTCCCTTTCTCCCTCAAAGGGAGTTGATGTGCACTTGTTGACAAGGAAACACCAACCGGGTATGGTGAACCTCTCTAATGTACTGTACATAAAATCTCCTCAAAATTCCCTCACAATTGTCCCGTCCAGTGCAATATCAGAGGTAATTCCTCCCTTCCCCTCTGAATTTTCTGGTGGTCAACATCTGAAGTGTCCTTGGACAAAGCCTAGGGAGATCAAGACAGTGATCCAAAGGATTTTGATGAGGCAACCACATCACTTGGATCAACAATCCCTTGGGCTCTTTTCCTAAGCTTTGTTACCTGATCTTTCACTTTTCTTGGGGATCATGTGTTCATTGCCACAAGTTACCAATCTACAGCTTTTTGATGGGGTCCTAGGGATGTCCAAGACAAGATTTGCTGGATTATACGGATAAACAATAATTGTCCTGGATTTAGAGCATTGTGGTGAAGCTTTTGAAGTTATATATTGATTTATTAATTTGGATCTTTTTAAGTAATAAGATCAGACAGGCTATCAGTCACTCGTGGAGGTTAATAGATTGTACTGTGAAGAGTGGTTTGCTGAGAGTTTGTGGATGATTTGAGCGTATAAGGTGATACCAGATTC
Source organism: Melampsora occidentalis (assembly GCA_002157085.1). Classification (NCBI taxonomy): domain Eukaryota; kingdom Fungi; phylum Basidiomycota; class Pucciniomycetes; order Pucciniales; family Melampsoraceae; genus Melampsora; species Melampsora occidentalis. The sequence continues at coordinate 7,303 of MWRL01004424.1, read as the reverse complement.
CAGATGTTTGAATGTACATTTTATTTTCAACCTTGGTGTGACAAGTAAATTTGACCAATTTGTGAATTGACAACTTCATTTCCCACAAACCATGGTCCTCTATGAGATGTTTCATCTTCAATTCTTCAGGACATTCAAGTGTACCATAACAAATTGGTATTTGGACCCCCAAGAGTAGCCTAACTTGTTTGCAATTTTTGGATTGCTGATAATTATAACGTTCAAACTTAAGTCGATTATTGAATTATTTTGAAGTTTTAGAACTTGAAGGTAAAGCCGAAGTACGAGTTCTATGAAATTTCGGTAAAGTTTCAGATAAATAAATCAAATGTTTAGCATGTAAAGCGCGAGCTTGACCAGATCCTTCGCCCGACCAATTGCTCCTTTCAGATCTTTCACCGAAGATCACAGACCAATCTGGTAAGACCATAGGTTCTAGAATCCCACTTTCAAAACTTGAGGTGGTTGGTTCTGATACTAATGTACAACCTGCTCCTATGATACAATGATCGCTGATGGTTATATCGGATGATACTTTACATTTACTTTCGAAGATGTTGTGGGATCCGATCGATTTGGCTTCTACTCTACATCCTACTGAAAATAGATTATCGGTTCCAATTTCCATGGGAGTTTTATGACTATTTTTTCATTTTGTTTTTCAAAAGAATCAGATTCCAGTAATCTTGATTTGAAATATCCATGGTTGAAAAAAGGAAGAGTCCAAACTCACCGATTGCATATCACTGATTGTTCTTCTACTATACAACCTGATCCAAAGATGATAGGTCCAAATCCGACAATCGTACAGGAAGGATGGATCATACAATCTATTTGAACAAAAATTCAGCTTCTTGTCAAGGTCTCGTGATCGCTGGTCATAAAAGGGGTAGGTAGTACTTGACTAACCAGGACCGAAGGTGAGATCACCGACCAAATCAACATCTTGAGCTACTACAGCCTGAAACAGAAGGATTCAAAAAAGTTTTAGTTGCTTATTCTTTTCAACTTGGTTTTGGACGATATCGAAAGTATTGCATGGTACCGTTGGATGAAACGTAAACCGATTTTCAATCTTTCTGAACTAGGACCAAAGTTAAATGGTATGATCAAATCGTTAGTGTTCAATTCCATTCGAAGGGTCTGTCTACTCACGGCATGCTTGATCGATGAGAGAAAGATAATCAAAAACTTCTCTGGTTTATACGATGGTGACGGCAACTGCCTTGAAGGTTGGAACTTGGGCAGGCGGCGGCCCCTCCAGGCTTTTCTTTCACCACTAGGTTGTTCCGAGTACCCGACCCGGGTCTTCAACTTGCTACTTTCGAGACCCGGGGGCTCTTCACCCACAGCATGGTTCAAGACATGATCAAACAAACCTCAACATAAAGCAACCAGATCTTTAAACTTTTCCATTCTCCCGAGTTGCCACAATCAGCTTAGGATTCATTACAGGATATTCAACATAGTGTGCAATGAGGTGCAATGCTATGCGCAAATGTCACACTGTATATAGGAAAAACATCGGATGAGACTTTTAGCTGCAAATTGAAGCAAAGAAACTCCTTGAGCAGAAAAAAGTCACGGCCGAGACATAAGATGATGAGCAGCATCATCAGTATGTACTCTTGACTGAGGATTTCTGATTTTCGTCTATCGAAGCATAAAAATTACATGGTACCTCTCACAACGCACAACAGCGAAAGATAGGAAAGACTGATGTATAGAGAATGCGCATTTCAAAACAACATGGTTGTTCAAAATAAAAAGGAATGATATAAGAGAAAACAAAGCAGTCAAAAGGCAGTTTGCGTTTTGCCTCTTGTTGCCCGGCTAATCGATTGCGAATTTTGGCCATGAGGAATCCAGCCCAGAAAACAGATAGAGTTCGAAAGGAAATCGTGACGAGAGAAGGCATTCATTTTGATTCAGAATTCATATGGACTTAAATATAGTCAACATGTAAGACTTTGAGGTTTTGGTCTTGTAGGTATAGGTTTAAGCACCTGTATTAAATTGCACACTTAACTTCTTCATAATCGGTTGCGAATCCGGCTTTAGTGAAGAATTTGTGTTATGCAGTGGCACTCTTGCTGAGTCAGAGGAGCGTGCAAAGGTTCGAGATGAAGCTTGACGTGTATCGATAGTCTCTACACGTGTATCGCTGTTGAGGCCAGGAAATCTCGGAAGGATCGATAGCTCCATTTCTTTTTCGCCGAAGGCAGGATTGTACTTTGGCATGAATGTTTCCTTGTTGTGGCTAGTGCTGAAGCTTGAGCTCATAGCTGACGATGCATGGGTGCGCGAGCGTGAATCAATCAACTGATTGCGAGCGTGCAGGTTGAGTACAAACGCTATCCTGAAAACATTCAAGTTGTGATCAGCTCCTTGAATCTAGAAGCAAAAGGGATCTACTGACGCGTTACCAGTGATAGAAAACGGTAGACTGAGACCCTGGTCCGTACAAAAAGTGAGTTAGAAAAGATTGAACACATAGAATCATATATTTAATCGCGTACCACACGAGTGAGTGTCATCCAGGTCTTGTCTCGTAAAAACCCATCACCTTCATAGGATAGCTAAAACCCGCCCAATGCGTCAGAAGTTCTTTCAAAATCACTTTTTAACTCAAGGAGTATGTGGATCAACTAGAAGGAGACTTACCTGCGCAATGATAATAGGGACGTGCATAGAAGTGGTTACATAGGTCATTATAGCATGTGTCACTAGCCTTCTACGCTGTTCGCGGATCTTGCGACCCATCTTCGAAATGTGATCACCCGCTTCGCCGCTTGAGGCGACCTGGGTCAACTTTTTTTGGGAGACTGATCGTGCATACAAACGACCTAGTGAGAAAGTAAGTAAAGGCACATACAGCTAGCAAAGTTGGGCCGAGGTAAGCAACTTTATCGCGCGCCGTCCTCCTTGACTTCGATTCACTTACGACACTAATGATGATCAACTCCGCTAAGTAAACCGTAATTCCATTTCGAGTGTGTGAGGCCATTTGGTGCTGTGGAGAGAACAACAAGTGAGGCCCGGATCACACCGGAACGGATAACAATTGAAAAAAATTAACTCACAGCATGTGGCTGTATACTTCGTGCTGGCGCAAGCATTGCTAAGAGTGCCATGCGGTTGTAGTTTTGGGGAGTGACGGTGGCCGCTTTGGTGTGAAGGTTGCGAAGAACACCATGTAATATTGACTTTGCCACATCGTACTCCTGATTAACCCTCGTATAGTGATAGATTACAAATGCTACAGAATTGAAAAGCAGTCTCATAAAGATAGGAATGGGTATCAGCTATGCCACTATGAAGTATACGTCAGAAATCAAATTCGATTTGACAGGGTACTGACGGATCGGGACAAGGTGTGCCACCAATAATAAAGCATTCATGAAAATCCTGATGGCTGGGTGGAGTGTCCTTTGTGGGCCAGACGTCTCCCCTAATCCCGATTCGCAGACTAAAGTGGCACACTGGCATGCACAGACCCAAAGGAAAACTGATCGAAGACAAACAGACCTCGAGTAAGTACACGAAAGGGAATGAGATGAGCAGTGTTCACTAGCAATGCTGGAACGTACACCTTTTGCGTAAAATACGACCCAAAATCGATATATGATCAGTTTATGAAGATGCAGTCATCCGACACTGTGCATATATCTCACCATGCATTACCAACAATCACTATATATTTGCAGCCAAATAAAGGGATCTCCCCAGACAGGTCACGTCTGCCAGAATTGGCAAGATCCAGGAGGAAGAGATCCGCTATGGCAACTGTGTCGGGTTGCAACTTGCACTGTATCAGTAATTCGGCATGGAATACGCGCTTATAGACCGATGGGGTTTGCAGCGGCACAGACATAAGACTGAGGTGATACTGACAGAAACAATATATAGTGTACGTCGTACCACATGCGGACGCAACATCCACATTATAAAGTCCCACTGCGGTGCAAAGATGTTATCAGTTATCATTGTGCCACATGAAACATCGAGATGAGAAAGCTACTTTAACACTCACGTTGCGAAAAACTCCAAAATTTGTACGCTCCCACTTTGACACGGGCGTAGATCAAATGGACTGATTGTACAAACATTCTGACATTACAAGGAGAGTCAAAAGCAGGGAGGTCGTGAGGATTTCCATTCACTTGTGACGTAGCAGTTCCATGATAACAATAGAGCTAAGCTTACATGATGAACATGCCTATAGCACACCGCTGAGCGGTGGTTGCCCAAGTATCTAATCGCGGCGGCTGAAAACATTCGAAGGCATCATGAGTTTGGGAAACACGGTATCTAAGCAGTACAAATATCTTACTGTCAACAGTCCCTTCAAGTGCTGAGCTACCGCTCCATAAGGGTTTGAATCAGCGGGAAGATGAAGAACAAAATCGACGATCTTCTTCTCTTCTGAAGACATCGTGGGGGATTTGTGAAGGCACTTCTGGATAAGTCGTTCTGATCACTCAGGACTCAGGACTCAGGACTCAAGAAGGGGGGAACGAAGGGTCGGGGAGTATTCCTTCGCAAAGTGCTTGGAAGTTCAATCTTGTTATGTCCAAGCACTCTTTCTTGGTGGGAAAGGTTCTGAATTGAAGTCAGGTGTCTCATCCATCAAATAAGGTCAGACCGGATCCTATCTTACACGGTATTTCGCTACTTATGTAACAAAGTCCCTCGATGCTGGACAGCTGTCCAGCACGCGAGGGACTTCAGCACGCGAGGGACTTTGAGGGACTTTGTTAAGTTAGGGTCTGTTAGGGTATTGTGGTGGTTTGGTCGGAGTAGATGCAAATCCAGAAAGCCGTGAGGAAGTTGTTGTTTTATTGAACCCAAACAGAGTCCGAACTTCGAAGTATTTGAGAGCACGGACCGCTGAGGTGGTTTTTGAAAAAGACCCATGCCACGTGACCTCATCCCACTATCCACATCAGCGCACCTGTGCACGACAAAACGATTGCAAGGAAATCACATGTAACGTATAGTATTGTGGACTGTAGGTTAGGAAGTTATGCCAGAATCGACAGAAAAAAATAGTAACATCATTCAATGCAAATAGAAAAGAGAAAAGTTTTGAATACAAGGTAGTAAAAGAAAAGATTAAGATGACTTTACTTTTATACAAGAAATGTTTAAATATTCGAGTTTAACTGATTTAAGTTGCTAAACGATATAGAAAAGTGAAAGAAAGTCTATTCAATGACTAAAGTGACCGGAGCAGATGCTGGTTGATCAGAATTAGATGTCCCGCTAAGAGAAGTGGATACGGTGCCTGATGTAACAGAGGAAATAGGAATAGAATCTGAATTTTTCAGACTAGACTTTTCATTGTTTTCTTTTTCATCTTTGACTTCCCATTCACTAGAACCAACTTTCTTGCCAGTTGAAATCCATTGTTCCAATCGTTGATGTCGACGTGATTGGCACTCGTTCATTAAAGCGGGCCAATAGGATTCGATGTCCTACATTGATAAAGGAATCAGTGTGTGAAAAGTAATTTCTCATTGGATTGTGAACTTACAAAGGTATAACCATTGGTACCTCCGAGTGTGTCATCTAATTGTTCAGCTGGGGCACATTTGAGGGGATCGGGTTGGTCAAAGACTGCCTTGCCATAAGTGACTGGATCGATCAAAGGTTTGAGCAACTGTCATGAAGCGGTTTTTATCAATATCGCAAATCAATGTACTACGTTGGTGGTGAATGAATAGACTGACTCTCAAAACCCAAACAAACAGCTTTGGCATGTTCAGAACTAGCGCTTGTCCCAACCTTTCACAATAATATGCACTTAAGATCTGTTTTAGAAGAGACGGAATTGAGATTAGTTATGAATCTCTAGCCAGATCCAAATAAAAAGAAAAGGTTGACTTACACTGACAAACTCTCTCTGTTGTTTGAGAGCGGGGCTTTCTTGTGGACCTGACAAGTCGATTAAGAGTAACACCCTGAGATTGAAAAAATACAAAGTTAGAAAAACATACAATCTTACATTCAGAAAAGATAATTTAGAGGAAAAGCGGCGGGATAGTGTTCAATTCAAGTGAGATGAGTACTCAACGATTCTACTCCAAGTGGCATTAGATCAATGGCACGATCTATTAACCAAAATGAGAATTGTAATCGCATTGGACTGATTGTAGTGTTTTGAAATCGTGGTCTCATGTGAACTATGGGACGAGCAAATTTATCATAACCCAATACAAACATCTTTCCAGTTTCAGCCTGTTAAAAACAAAAAACAAATGTTAGAGACTTTGGATCCTACAGGGGTCTTACAGGGAATGTTGTCTAGTAGAAAAGTGCTCCGGGGGAAGCAAGAAGGATACCTACTTCAGCTCTGATTGCGGTGGCTTGTTTTGGATCAATCTCTACTGCATCAGCTCCACATTCTCTCCTCCAAACAATCGTCTCTTCAACTCTTTTCAAACAACGCTCTAATTCCCATTTATCAGCTTTAAGACATCTTACTAAAGCTTCTCTGTTAAGTAATGAACATTTTTCCCAATCTGAAAGTAATTTTTTGGATTCTTCTGTGGCAGATGAAATTGGTAAGCTACATGGAAGTTTGAGATCTGGTGTTGAGAAATGATCAATGAGTTGATCTAAGATTTTGCTTTGAGTTTCTGAGATTTGATGAGGTTTAGGGTCTGGTTGGGTTCCGGGTGTAGGAGTGGTAAGGAGCGCCTGAACGAGTGATTCATTAGGGGTGGTGATAGCCATTTTAAAGCGATCGCGTTTTTTTGGTTGTATGTCGGGTTATCTGAAGAAAGGTTGCCTTTAAAAGTCAAAAGTTGAGTAGATTGTGATTTGAAAGTACGCTGAGTTTCTGATCAGAAGTAGGAATGATGAAAGGAACTTGAAGTCTTCTTGGTTAAATTGGATTTCTCGTGTGTTTGAAAAAAAGACCCAGCTTGCTGCGTCAAACTTGACTTGATTGATTTGATTTTAATTTTGATTCATGATATCAGCTTATCCGGTTTAATTCTTTATTGACTCTCGATTGGAATCTTCATCAAGGAGGTTAACTGTGAATTTGAAACCAGGACGGTTTAAGTTTTAATGAAGGTTGAGAGGTGGTCAAGTTGAGATTGTATGAAGGTCTTGAAGAAAACCAATTTGAATGACTTCATATCAATTTTCGATTACAGGTCACTGACACTTCCTCAACCTGTGACTTCTGCTTCGCATCACTTGTGAACCTCACTCAACCTTTATAACATCACAACTTACACCGCGGGAATTAATGAGTCCGAACCCCGATTGAGGAGAGTTACGGTGACCGGGT
>MWRL01004410.1:0-13307 GCA_002157085.1 Melampsora occidentalis | reverse complement strand
AGCGTTTCTGGACAACACCTTTTGTGCGGGTTTTTATGAGAAATACCAGATTCAAACAGCCGACGACCTCAATTTTATCCAAGCTTCAAAAATGAATCAACGTGATCATCCCTCATTTAGTCACAGTAGCTTTGCTGACATTGAGTGAGAGGGATCGGAATTTGGTTGCGCTAACCATCGGTTGGCCAGGGCGAGGACCAATGTTCCCACAGCCTTGTCACCTCGTCTTCGCAGCTAACGCGCACTGACGTCGGAAGTCACTACGGTGAGATGTGATCTGCTGTAGAGACATCGAATTTCCAGCCAGAACATTAAAAGTGCAAAGTCGCAATGACATTACCCCGCCTATTTTAACACAAGCTTCAGCAGCGGAGGATTGCCTATTCTGCTTGGGAGGTTTGCGGGACTTATTACCCCGCTGGACCCACACGTCTCACTTGAAGCTGCAATCAACCTGCGCGCGTATAAATGTTTGAGTGTGTGTATGTTGCTGATAACTGGATCCGTTTGTTTTGTGATTTTGCGCGCCCCGGAAGAGTGCCACTTGATTATCTGGAAGTCTGCCTTGTGCAGGCATGTTTCCTCCAGAAAACAAAGGGCAGTACGCAGTCGCTTTGAGGGGCCGACGAAACATCGAGTGCCTATAAATCACAAACCTGTCTAGCCGTTGAGGCTGTTCTTGATCGCTTCCGCCCATCGTTCAGACTTACCTTACAGTGTCCCGCAGATAAATATTGATCCAGAGTGCTATTTGAACCGTTCCAAAGTTATTTTGTTTTTCTCTAAAACGATCTTAGCATACCTCTGTAAATCTAAGATAGCTTAATCATTGCACCGTTTCCCTCACTTCACAGAGAGCAATCTTCAGCGGCAGTTGTAGCACAATTCATCAAACCACATAGCTATTACACTCATTCTATTCAACATGCCTTATCAGTCCAGCAACCAAGATGCGACGTCTAGTAAAACACCCTTGTGGTTTACCATGATGTTTACGCTTGCATTTGCAGCGGCGCAAAACACACCCCTCACTGACCAACAATTGGTGATGCTTCCAGAAATTCGTCAAAATTACACTTTCTCAGCTGGTGCAGCGTCTCCGATACCTGGTTTCCCCAACTTACCAAGTGCAACAATCGATCCATCGAAATATCCGGCTCCAGACCAAGTGCCTCCAGTTGATTCCGATACCGTAAAACAATGGATTTCCAAGATTGATATGTCAAAAGCACCTAACTCTTCTGTGAACGGACTGAACTTATGTACAAACACAACCTTCAATGCTGACTCAATTGCTAAATCAGGTAGCAATGGAAATTGTTGGTGGACCTGTAGCGAGTGTACCCGGGAGACAGATGTTACTAGCTGTCCCAATAAAGCTACATGGGGTGCGAGTTTTGATGATGGACCATCGCCTTATACCCCAAGTCTCTTGCAATACTTGGATCAGAACAAACTCAAAGCAACATTTTTCATAGTTGGATCAAGAGCAATTAGTTATCCCAAGATATTGCAAGCTGAGTATATGTTGTCACATCAAATTTGGTAAGTGAGATTTCAAATAACATAGACCAATGAGAATATCTTCAGATATTGAGTCTATATCCTCCTTTTTAATAAGCTTACACACCTGGTCACATACTGCTTTGACAACTTTGTCAAATGAACAAATTGTGGCCGAGTTTGCATGGACAATGAAGGCAATAAAGGATATCATTGGCGTGACTCCAAATTGCGCCAGGCCTCCCTATGGAGGTGAATATTCTGAATTTTTTCACTTCCTTGAAGATTGTCATATATGTCCTTTGTTTCACATTAAACTTTCTGCCATCCTTGTTTCTCTTATGCAGATATTGATGACCGTGTCAGGTACATTATGAACTCTATGGGCTTGAGTGCTATCCTGTGGACCTCTGTAAATGGAGTGTCTTTTGACACTGAAGGTAAGAATACAATTCTTTCAGATTCCCAGCCAGCTACTTTTGTCCCACAGAGCCAAATCACTGATGTCTGACCATTTTTTCATAGACTGGAAGGTGGAAGCTGGGATAGAGAAACCTAGTGCTTCAGTCAAGCAATTCAGCAATATCTTGTCTCAGCAATATAATTTGAAAACCGGATTTATAGGTAAGTATCTTTGTCACTTCACTTCACTCCTCAATAAGCAAGTAGAAGGAAAGTGTCGAGTTAATCTTTTGCAAAAACTCCGTGATTTTTGATTTTCGACAGTTTTGGCTCATGATTTGTTTCAGAAAACAGTCGCATTGTCTATCAATGCATTCTTACCCCAAGCATCGAAGACACCAGGCCTCCTTGTGCAGAGTATTGGCACTTGTCTTGGACTGCAGCCATCTCAATCATATTATGAGGGAAAAACTCTAGATCACAATGGACAAGCGGCAAACACCAACAGATCTTCTCAGACAATGGCTAAGCATTCTAAATCAAGTCTTCTCGTGATACCTGGGAAATTTTGGGGTTTTGCCGTTTCTGCTTTGATTTGGGCATTGGTATGATTATCTTTGGGGAGATAGGACTTGTGTATTGAAACTTGATGGACTCTTTGGCCGTTTTTGTGGCATTTGATGAATTGCCTTGTTTCGTTTGGTCCCCATGTTGTTTCAAACTACATATAAATTTCTTAGACGTCTTCATATACCACATAAATACCACATTCATTTGCACTATCTCTTTTGTCTAGCTTCTTTTACAATTCCACACAAAACCTTTTCAGGTTTACAGAAACAAAATTGTGCATTTTTTTGAAAGAATCCGAATTCCACCAAACTTAAAGTAACTTCAGATGAGGCTCACCCTGGCTCACCTCCCACTAGACTGTGACAGCGTCTACAAAGAGTTTTCGTGAAGCATCTGATTCCAACTTTGCACTGCCATGCAGGTATGTACATGTAACATAACGTCCCCGGATCCCGAAAACGCTTGGAAGCCGCCCGAGCCCGATCGTTTGAGGTCGATCATGGGGCACTATGACGTCATAAGCTGCCTTGCATCCTCCCCAATTTCCGAGGGCCGACACCCTCATCGTCTCAAAGTTTTGAGTCTCGAGGAAAATTAGAGGAAGCCAGTAAGATCACTATAGGTCAACAAGATGAACTTCGATACCATCAGAAGTAAGTCATCATCTTGGATTTATCTATCGGGTTCATCAATACTGACACAGTCCTCGTGTTGGTAGAAATTGTCAGTGGCAAAAAGAGCCGACTGGTGGATCAAGAGCTTGGTACAGATCTCGATTTGTCGTATATCACCGACAGGATCATCATGTAAGTTTTTAACACCTCCAATATCTTCCTTGCTTTTATGGTCAGGTGCCTGTTTATAACAAAACTTCTCAACCTTTCAGAATGGGCTATCCTGCCAGCGGACTCGAAAGTCTGTACAGAAATCGTAGGTAAGGTACAATCAATTTTCACATCGATCAGTCGTTTTGCCTCAAAGAGATGTTTGGAGTGAGATTTTGTAACCATCATTACAGGAAAGACGTACGAAGATGGCTAGAGGCACGTCACGACAAACATTATCGGATCTACAACTTTTGCCCCCGCAGGGAGAATGAGTATGAGGCCTCGGCAAGTCTTCATTTTGCTGGATGTCGTCACGATGTCAAATTCGGCGACAATAATTTGTAGAATGCTTATCTTATGTTGGCTTCTTTTACTCTTTAGTATTTTCACAACCAAGTTCGACGGTTCCCTTTTCCCGACCACCATGCTCCACCACTCTCGATGATCCCTTTGTTTGTATGTCTGGTACAACAATTTGACACTTTATCGAACTTGAGCTTATGTTTGGCTTCTCAATAAACACAAATCTCAGGTTCACAACATTAGCTACTTTCTGGAGTCCGCGACGGACAACGTAGCAGTCATTCATTGCAAAGGTATGCTCCCTAGTCTTTCGTGGTGTAAAGGTTGAATTGAAAGCTGAAGAAATGCATCGAAACAGCTGGGAAAGGAAGGTCAGGCACAATGACTGTGTGTTACTTGATGACATTGGCTTCTCTGCCTCAGCCGCCACGTTTCAAGGATCTTTACATCAAATCTATACAACAACTCGATGCTGCAACCACAGACAAGACTCAATCCTCTCATGTATGCTATTTGATCTCTTTTGTTAGTCTTGATCCAGGACTTATTGGGGGTGCTCGACGCTTGAAAGTCTCGCATGGTAGAAATCGCTCACAAAGACCTGCAAGCTAGTCAGAAAAACCATGACCCATCTGGTATCACCAAGCCGGAATTCAGTGTAGACACGCCGATAGAACCAGTGAGGGTAGAACCCATTTCCCATAGGCTGGTAGCACCTGTTCTCCACCCGAACAACACGTGGATATCACGCTGAAAGGGGACTTTTTTTTATGCATACACAGCGAGCGAAATCAACCAGAAACACACCTGACGGAAGGACCCTCCTCTGCCATCGCATCAGAGCACACTCCCCCGCGTAATGAGACCGTTGCCGAGATTATAGACGATTTGCGAACTCCCCGCCGGATGGAATATCCAACATCATCTGATCTCGCACCCGTCAGCACGAAAGATCAAACTTCAGATCTCATATTGATGACTCGAATGGCCGAGAAAATTCTTTCTCTTTTCCAGTTTCACACGAGCAGAAGGATGGCTGATCCAAACTCAGTAGCCTATGGTATAAGTATTCCGTCTCAACGGCGTTCTATCAGATATTGGGGCGATATTCTGCTGGGAAAGGATCCTCGCCCTGTACCAGAATCACAGCATAAGAAAAAAACGGGTTCAGGACAGATTGAGATCCTATGGATCAAGGTCTTTGTCCCTGAAACAGTGAGATATGCAAAGGTATTCACAAGCAAAGGCAAGGTTGCTGTACAAGTGGGTAGCTTCTGAGATCGAAAGCACTCTTCTTCTGTTAGTGTAGGAGACATTGACTTGTTGCTAATTTCGCTCATCCGTCGTTATATCTGTAAGTTAGCGCGATATAAAGACTCGTATGCGCACGATCTTCGACAACAGGAATATCTTCTTCGAGAATCGGGATGTTATCCCATAGTACATCTACCTCCTTCGAGCGATGATAAGGACAATCAACCCCCCAATCAGAACGACTATGCTTCCCCTGCCCGTAACCCCGGCTACGAACCTGGCGCTTCCACTTCTCGCCCCTTTTTTGAAGGAAAGCGTGACGATCAAGATTGGGAAGATCAGGATGAGATGATAAAAGCATTTGCTTCGTTCGGACAAGAGAAGCGTCCCTCGCGAAAGTCGAAATCCTTGACAGATGAAAACCCGTCAAGCCGAGATCAGACTATCAACGCTGAGTCTGAGAGACGCTCAGCAGAGGTAAGCAATCAATCGATCTGCGGAATCTGTCTTGGCTATCAGATGATGTCCTAACCTCAATTGAATGATATCCATCTGGCTTACGAATCCGATGTCCAGCTAAGACGAGTCCCAGGTGATCGAGCGTCCATCTCGACCGCATGCACCACAGAAACCTCCACATCGGGCTCCATGATTCACATCGATGATAGCCAGCTGGAGGAGCCTCTTCCAAATAGCTCTTCTGACCATGATGACGAAATCCAAGAGCCAATTGCGCGCCAATCTCGTTACCTTACTCCCGTTCGGCTATACGATGTTCCAGCCTGCTCTGCAGCTGAGGAGACACCTGAATTCAAAAAGATCAAAGGTGGAAAAAATATCAAAGCCGTTGGCGGAATTAAAATCGACGCTGATCGGGAGATTCTACTGAGAATTGTACTCGGATCGACTGGAAAGAATCATGCTTCTCTTCTACCAGATGCTACGCTCCTAGGATATCTATGTAAGAGTTCTCGTTTTGATTCATCGACTACAAACCTTTGCTAACTTTCTCCTTATCTCTTCCGTCCTTTTCACTTATAAATCTCCCGCAAACTGCGATTCAACTTCGTTACGAATTCACAGGGTTCATACCCGCATTCCATGAACCAGGCTTTGGAACCTTTTCATCTACTTCAAGGTTTGCAAAAGTGGAAGAGAAAGATGAACAAAGAGACGTTGATTCATCATCAGGTCTGATCATCACTTCTTTTCCTAAAGAAGAGATAGATTTTCTTAATGCAAATATAAGTAGTATAGAAGTGGCTTGGAAAAGGGTACCATGAAGGTACATGGTTTGAGTATGTAGCTTCTTGATGGCAATGTATGTATCACGTGAATCAGTACCCATAGTTCTTGGTACAACAGATTGATATAGATTGTACATTAAATCCATGCATTGTACGATTATCTAAATAATAAATTCAGAGGTTCATTCAATTTGGTCTTTCTTGGACAAGATCATTATGAGATGTGTCAATGAGCCTGTTTTTTGCAGATGTTGATGTGGAATTGAGGATAAGAGAGTGGATGAGTTGCTGAAGTCGAAAAGATAACGCCTATGGCTGTCTGGTGTGAGATCTTGTGACCAGCAGACAGAAAGTAAGTATTTAAGACTCAGGTGATCATGGAGATTTGGAAGCCTGGATAACTGATAATCGCAAAAGAATAGAATTCCTACCAACACCGTCGGCGTCATCTTACTTGAACCAATCAGGTGAAAGACAAAACTGAACTTTAAATGTCATGTTTACAACTTTTAGCATACAAAAACGAAATGATATTCAACCAAGTAAAAAGCCTTTTCAAGACCTTCCTGTGAAGTTTTGTTGACCATCATTCATCGGACAAACTCTTGATTACCTTGTGTAGACTTTGGGATTGAAATGGTCGAGAGATTCATAACGAGTTATCTCAAAAGACAACTTCCTGCTTGGGTACCTTTGAAGACAACGTATATCTTCAGACTCTATCAATCTTCCACCAACGTAGAGTAGAGTAAGATATCGACTTCAAGGTGATCCATACCTCTTTTCAATCCAACTTTTGTTAAGTGGGGTTGAATTCTACTGGGAGTTGATGATACTTTAAATTAGCATATTTCATTCAGACTTATCGTTTTGCTCATGATGAATTCAATGCATGATCAAAATAAGTCATTTTGTGGATTGTTTTTTTTTTTTTTGGTCAAAAAGAATTATTTATGAAAAATTAAAGGTAGTTTATGTAGAAAGACGAAAGTGATTTCTTGAAATTGAAAAAAATTGAATAATAGTTGGATACAAGAAAAAAAAGTAGACAGAAAAGAAAATCATTACTCAAAGTAAAAAAAGAGTCTATAAAAAATCCAAATTCCATTAAAAAACCCCAAAAGGAAACTCACAAGAGGAAACTCGAAAATAGGTATCCAATAATTAATTCAAGACGTTTGATAAGCAAAAAAAAACGAAACTCTAAACCTCATTGTTCTTGAAACTTTTCCCAAACGTTCATTAAATCCAATAAGATCAATTGATTCATTTCTTGATTTAAGTTTTGTTGATTTTTAATCCAATCACGTTCTCTTGATTCCCAAAGACATAAACCTAAGGATTTTGTAAGTTGTAATGGGATTGTATTCCCGATTTGTTTATACAAACCTTTCACTCCTTCTGATTTATTTGACAACTTAAACCAATCTGGAAATCCCTTTTGAAAAAACAAAAAGCAAAACCAGGAAAAAAAATCAGACTTTTTGGATATCTATCTTAATGATGAAGTTTTTTCACAAAAAAAGAGACTTACTTGAGCTCTTTGTGCTTCTAAAACACTCAAGACACGATGTTGTGAAGGATGTAAAACTTGTCCAGTTCTACCTTGATTCTTCGGATCCATCTTTGTGATGACAGTTCTGAATAAGTGATGAGTACCGAGTCTACCGAAATTTCCCTCAAAATCTTTAAAATAATCTTTTGTTCGATGTGCTTTAGGTTCCTACATAAAAAAACCCCAAATCGAAACTTTAAACAAACAAAAACTATGATTCAAGAGATAGCCAAGGAACTTACAGCTTCTTTGTATTTCAATTTTTCAGGTAAATCTGATATCCAGACAGAAGCAAAACAAACAAAATCAATAACCAATCAAAATATTACAAAAAAAGTGATTTGACTTACCTTTATAATCAGCTCCTTCTATCATAGGAATATGCCAAATCTGTTCAACAGTTTTCTCCGAAAACCTACCAGTAACATGCCAATTAATCACCTGTTCTTCATCACCATTTTCTAAAACTTCATGTTCATGAAATTCATTTTTTGGAGTTCTGAGATACAGTTGAAAATTATTGATAGGAAATCGAATTCGATAATTGAACTTTTTAAATCCAACCCAATCTGTTTTTTCAGTATTCATATAAAGTGATGAACCATTTACTAAAGTACAGTACTTTGATCTCTGTTTCAATATCATTCGAGTTCGTTTATCAAAATCTCCCATGATTTTCATCGGATTTCGATATTCAAATAAGGGTAAATCTGAAATGGTAGCACCGATCGTAATTGGATTCAAACTACCTCTTGAGAACTTCTTTCTAAAGTCGATTGTAATTTTGTTTTGATCTGGTAATTTGATTTGTAGTTTATTATCAGGATAAAAATGAGTCGGTTCTGGCAAGTTTGGTAAAGTGAATCCTCTTTTAACAGCTGTAAGAATAAATCTTCTCCTTTCTTGTGGTGTACCATATTGTGCGGCTTGAAGGACACCAAATCGAAGTTGATAACTGTTTTCAAGAGAAGGAGTTTCTTAGAATTTGAAAGTCTTAAGAACGAAATAGAATCATATGAGAAGGTAAGTAGAACATTACTCAACTCTAAACTAATCATTGTCCCACAAATTAACCTAAGAAATGCATGGGTTGAGATTTCTTGAGTTTGACGATCAACTAATTGAGTCTTTAAAAGACCTCTAACCTAAAGTATCAAAAAAGGCATCAAATCAATCAAAAATCAACTGCAATGTAAAAGAAAATAATTCATGAAATTCAAATCAAACCTTACATTTTCAAAATAAACATAAGTTGGTTTAAGAAATTCAACAAATGAAATAGCAGTACCACACAAAGCGTTTTTAGAATCTTCACCTTTTCTTAAAACATTCAAGGTAGAATGACAACCACTAGGAAGAAAAAAGCAAAAGATTAAATCCAATCACTTGAAAGTCAGAAGAAAGAAGAAAAAAATCGTACCAAGGAAATCCAGCAGTGATTAAATCGAAATCACCAGGTTTTGGTAATTGATCTGGAAAGATATGTAACCCAGTCCTTAGATCTTTTACACTTGCTCTACCATGCCTAGTTTTACCAGTGATCATTAAACAAAGAATTTCATTGACATCTGCACAAAACACTTTTGCTTTTGGAAAATTAATCCTAGAAGCAAATTCACAAAGATCCACAAAACATCATCAGTATAAGAAAACTGGTTACAGATAAAGAAGAAAGTATTAGGATCAAGAGTTTAGTAAGAAGACAGAAGCCTTACGAAGCAGTTTCACAAGCCGGAACCGACCAATCAATAAACATCGTACTTTCTTCATCAGTCAAATGATGTTCCGAAAACCCAAGTGAAAAACTCCCAATCCCACCAAACAATTCTAAATGAGAAAATTTCATACAATCATAATCCTTAACCAATTCTTTCAATCCACCATTTTCTTCAACGATACTTTGATCTTCTCTAAAAGATAAATAAGGTATCAGTTTAGAATCTAGTGTAGGTACCAAACAAAACAAATCCTGTTGAGATTCAGTGGGTAAAATACTATAAAAATGATTAGATGAATTACGGATTTCTTGGATTTGATCATCAAATGTCTTGAAAGATTTCTTAGGATTTAGATTTAAAAATCGATTTTCATCTTCAATAAAATGATCAATCTGACATTTTCCTACGATTCCTTCTAAACTATCGACGAGAAATTCTTGCGATGTGATCCAAATCCTACGATCATCTACATAAGTGACTTCTGATTCTTGATTTCGGGTTCCTAACCAAGCTTTTCGATCATAAACTCTTACAGTAACTTTAATTTGTTTACGTTTCAATTTGTTTTCTAATTCCACATATGTTTGGTAAGGTACTTTATAACCTTCTTCAGTTAAATCAATCAAAGGATTTAAATTAGATCGAATGTTTGAAATTTCCACAATTTGTCCAATTTCTTCTTTACTTAAAGTTGAAGTGGCATTTGAGTCAGACGACGTTCTAATAAATCTAATATGATCCCATAATCTGTATGTTTCAGTTCCATTAATTATGAATCCTAATGAAAGATGTCGATCATCTGGTCCTAATAAAATTTCATTGCTAACGGGATCTCGTATCCAATCGATTTCTTTAGGAATTCTTGTACATCTCCGACAAAGTTCACTTGGAGAACATGGGATTTGAGTTTCAGAGGCGGTGGTGAGTAAAGGTAATGACGGTCTTTCAAGTTGGACAAAAGCACCATTTGTAGGTAACCAACGGTATCTGATAAAATATAAACAAAATGAGAAAGATTTTAACAAATGTCAAAAAACGCATGAGAAAATTATACGAAGATAAAGGGTACGGACCGACAATGATAGCCTTCAAGAGGCAAAGAATCTAATGTTTGATCAGAAAAAATAAATTCAACATTTAAAACTTCTTGAACAAAAGCAAGTTCGATTTCAAAACATTGATCAATCAAGAGCAATTCATATTCCTCAGCTGATTGACGTACAAAAGTATCTCTAGCCTATTTAAGAAGAAGATCGTATCAGTATAAAAGAATCACAAAGCAAATAGAGAAACTAAAATCTAACCTTTTGAAGACGAATTCCATGAAAGAATTTCTTCCCATCACGTTCAAAAAGCGATTCGATCCAAAAGAAATGATTCAAAGAAGTCTGATCTGATTCTAATGAATAAGAATCTAAACCAGAAACTTTGAATTGATTAAGATCAATAGGTTCATGATTTAATCGGACGACTTGTGATAATTGGAGAATTGTTTGATCGATTTGAATTGATGAATAAAATTCTTCACCTCTTTCTGAAATTCTGATGGGTCTTTCTGAGGTCCAACTTAGGTGATTTGAGGCGAATTGATGGGTTTGGGTTGCATTGATCAGTTGATTTTGGGTTCTTTCATCAGTATAAGATTGGTTTAAATTCTCTTCAGGAATAAATTCATTGATGATATCTTGATTCAGGGATTCTTTGGTGTACTGATTCGAGTTGGTTTGGATGGAAAGCTCGTTTACGGGA
This sequence comes from Melampsora occidentalis, assembly GCA_002157085.1. Taxonomy (NCBI): domain Eukaryota; kingdom Fungi; phylum Basidiomycota; class Pucciniomycetes; order Pucciniales; family Melampsoraceae; genus Melampsora; species Melampsora occidentalis. The sequence continues at coordinate 2,176 of MWRL01004410.1, read as the reverse complement.
TTTTCATCGACATCTTGATCGATTTGATGATCTGGATTGTCTTGAACTATAAGTTGATTACTTGGATTATCATCAACTAGTTCATCCCTTTGATGGTCTGTGAAAGGTCTATCAAGAGGTTGAGTTATGAGATTTTCATCAATAGATTCATTCAAATTATCGGCATTAATAGGTTCATTCAAATTATCTTCATTGGTAGGTTCATTCAAATTATCTTCTTTAATAAATTTATTAAAATTATCTTTATTAATATATTCATTCAAATTATCTTTATCAATAGATTCATTCAGATTATCTTCATCAATAGATTCCTTCAAGTTATCTTCATCATTCAAAGGTTGATTATTCAAAAGTTCCTTAACCTTAAAGTAATTCTTAAATCTACGAAATGTAATAGGTGCCATCACAGCATATGGTTGATATTGATTAGGATTAGGTTCTTCATCAAATTCATTTTCTTCATCAGATGATGGTAAAGATTGATTTGGATTGAAATCTGAATCATATGCTAAAGTGGGTGACTGAGGTCGAGATAGAGAAACAGTAGTCTGACGTGTTGAAGGAGGGGATTGGGTTTCGAATGGATTGGATTCTTCTTCTTCTTCTTCTTCTGAATCATAAGTAGGACTAGAGTGTTTGTGTTGAAATGAAGATCTTGATGTTTCTGGTAAAAGATTGAATTTCTGAGATGATAATTCTTTTTGATTTGATTGATTTGTTGATTTGATTGATCTTGTGTCTTCCAAGTTAGGTATATAAGGAATATAAACAATCACCTTAGCTCGTTTGTTTGAATGATGAGATGATGATTGATCCTTTCGTTTAAATGAATGGGAAGGGTCTGTTTGATGTGGGATCAAAACAGATATGAATTTTGATTTCTTTGCCTTTGTTTCTTTAGATAATCTTAGACCTCCTTGGTCACCCTGAGGTGTATGAGAACGCGAATGTCCTGTAGATGGTTGAATCTCGCCGTTCGAAGCAGTGGATCGAGCACTTTCGAGCTGCGGATGTGGGTTTTGTACCAGCCCATAGACTTCCGGTAAGGGCGCGCCCGCCATACTCTGGATGGTCTGAGATGTGAAGGGAGCCACCCGATCAGCGTCGTCTTCCGATCTGAAACCGCGTTCGAGTTCAGAGTTGTTAGTGGAGGAACGTAAGGAGTCTTGCCTGAAGACTCTAAGTCGGCTAGTACATGAAACTGTAGTAGTGCTGACTCGGGAATTGAAGGTTGTTGAGGCGGATTGGGAGTCTTGCCCAGTAATAGTTTGACGAGATGATTGGATGAGGTTCTCTGGTGATTGATGTTGAGTGATTCGAAACGAGATTACTCCTGATAGGGTAATCGAGCAGTATTGACGTCGAAAAGGTGATGAAAATTTGGACTTGTGACTGAAAGGGTTGATGGGTCACCAATCTTATTGATTCCAACTAGGATGGAGGAAATGCAAAGGAGTTGTGAAGAGTTGTGCGGCGATAAATCAACGTCAGTCCAGGGCCTGGTATTAAGTAAGTACTATAATTGCATTGGCTGATCAAGCGAGCATAAGCTGGGGTAAACTTTGGTATGTACTTTTGAACTTGATGCCAAAACTTGCATGATTCGAGAGTGGAAATTGAGAGTTGATGAGATGTTGAGACGGTTTTCTATCTACGATCATCGGTTGAGGCTTCGGGCACCGGCGAACGCGCTCGTCGTGAGGGGCTTTGTTAAGCTCTTTGAGACTCATCGTATGTAAATACTCGGTTGAGTGCCATAACCTATGCTGGGTTGGGGTTGAACTTGAATAAAAGCTGATGCTATGTAGCTGATGATTTTCATGGCGATCCAGTCAGTACTCATCAAATGCCCACCTCGAACTGCTCATCGGTCATCAGTCATCAGTCATCAGTCGTCAGACTTGTGGATTTGAAGATCTTTCGAAGTCTTTCTTCGATTTCTTTGATTCTGGAGTCGTATTTTTGTTTGTAGATACATAGGAGTCTGCATGGTGTTATGTATCGAAGAGAAGTATGGATGGTTGAATAGCCGAAGCTCAAAGCTGCTTGAAGCGAGACTCAGATGACGAGATCTGAATTCCAAGTCATTGACTCTGAAATCAAACGTTTGCATTTTTGATTGTTTTTTCTATTTTGAATGTGTACAAGTTGAAGTTGGCTTTAGCGAGGACTGGGA
>MWRL01004409.1:0-10386 GCA_002157085.1 Melampsora occidentalis | reverse complement strand
TGCTGAGATTGACATGACCCTGTGCTATGTGGCGGCTGGGCGCCGAATGACCTAGTCTTCATCAATATAAGTTTTAGCATCTTCATCAAAGGCTTTACTCAGAGTTCCGACTTCCTGTCCACGTATATACTCAAATAAACCTCTAACAAAATCCCTCACTCACTGACGTCTTACATGAAACTAGATCGACCAGAAGGCTATGAGAAGATGAAACAGTGAACTGATGAACACCGAGGCTGTGATAACATGATACATACATACCTACCCTGCAACAAACCTCAACCGGCATCCCTAAATTATCAAAAAATAGAAGAAAAAAACCTTTCCTCTCTCTTTTGAGCTTATCACCTGATTTGAGATCTCGGTTAATTCTTTTTAAATGTGAAGTTTGTGAAATTGTATCGAGTAAATCAAGTTTCATACTATACCAAGACTTAAAAAATTGTGTATCTCTTTATAAATTTCCGTGTAGTTTTTTTACTTTTGGTCTTCAAGAACGTGTCGCTATCGGATCAACAAAAAAAGCACAACTTTCATAACCAAGCTACATATGTATACACGTAAATATGATTTGGGAACTCTGCTTTATGGTTATTAAAAGATTCTGATGAATGAATCAAACTGAGAAACCATCGATTTTACGTGACAGTGGGCACTATGACGCGTGTGGTGTCTGAATAAACGGATCACGAAGACTGATGCACATAAGCATAATCATAAAAGAGGACGAAGCAGAGTCTAGAACATGACTCTGAAGCTCAGCCTGAATGATTGATTGGGTGAATTGAGTGTTTTTTTTCGTACAGTTCTCGATGCACCGTTTTGGTTTGGGGTTCTTTCAATCATTCAAGTGGGGTCGGATTGGTCGGATGAGGAAAGTTTAAGAGAGAGAGAGAGAGAGAGAGAAAATGAATCGATGGAAGATTGATGACTGATGAAGGAGTTTTAGACTGGGAAATTGAATTGATGATAGCCATCGACAGACTGAGCGCATGAGAGGTGTGGGTGAGATGGGCTATGGATTGGGGATCAGCCTCTCTTTACACTTGGCCATGGCTCTCAGAGTGATGGCATGTGGAAGGGCGAAAAGGCAAGATTATGTAAATATCTACACTCCAACAGCATTCGAGGCAGTCAAAGAGAGCGATATGATACGAGGAAAGGTTTTCGATTCTTAGATTTGATTCTTGAACCATTTGAATCGAGTCACCCTTCAAGTTTTTTTCTTGCAACCTCAAAATATGTACAAAAAACCCAACTCAACTTCTCAAGTTTTTTTTGCTCTATACAAGAAAATATCTTCAAGCAACCGGATTATGCTCGTGGATGGAACCCTAATTATCATCTGGTTTTCCAACGAATCCCAATTCTACACCTTTTGTAAATACACCCTTCATCACATTTTACATGTCCCATATTTGAATTTTTATATCCCGTTGATTGGCAATGCCGGTCATGTATTTCTGAGACGATTCTCTGGATTCTGGAGTGGGCCCTCAAGTCGATTGATCAAAAGAGCGAGCTATAAGCTGAGGATTTGTTTAGAGTCCAGTAAAACAGCAGCTCTTACGAATTCACTCGGAGTGCGTGCGTGTGTGTGACCCTATCATATGACACCATGGTTAAGATCATCAACGTTCTTGTTTTTTTTTTCGATCGGTGGATGAGATTTGAGACTGATTTGACAAGATGATACTTATCTGATATTCGATTTGGTGTGTGTGAGAGTGAGTGAGTGAGTGAGTGAGTGTAAATAAATGTATTTTAGTTTCGTGGTTTTGTAGACGTAAACTGATCATTCACTCCACAATCTTCCCTCGCGTTAAAAGATTTCATCTACAGGGTATCTCACTTCAACTTGACACGTTAAGTAGGTATATAGACTGCATAAGTTGCTCTCATCATCACCACACCCAAGACTTGGAACAAAGATTGAGGTTCGAAGCGGTACAGTGTACAACGAAAGAGAGATAGAGAGTTTCTTTATAAATTGGTTTCACGGTTTCCTTCTCATGAATGGATTTGAATGATTAGGTAGATGTGCTACTTACTCTATCAAAAAGTTAGAACTAGTGATTTTAATTCAGTTCACCATACTCAAACACATTCTCAATTCTTTAAGTTTCGTTAATTTCCCTTTTCCTTCTTTCTTTCTTTCTTTCTTTCTTTTCACCCCATCTCTTTGAGAAAGATTCAATCGATAAATTTGTAATCTCTATCTCTACATATCTCTTTTACATACAACACCATCATCATTACAACCAATCGGATCCTTAAGTTGACTTTCTACTGGATGATATTTACTACAAAGAGAACAACAAGAACCTACTCTTTACACTTTATCAATTTCATCATCATCATCATCATCATCATCGTCATCATCAACAACAACAGCAATCAGCTTGATAGTTTATTTGGTCATCATTCCTTGAGCAGATGTTGAGAATTGGTACATAGTAACGCAGAGTTGTTGATTTAGGTAGTATATATAAACAAGTTATTTCTCTTCAACCGTTAACTTAGACTCCTTCTCAGATTAAAAGATAATCTACCCTTCACTTCACAACAACAATCATTCAATTTGATACAATTCTCTTGGTGTGGTGTGTTGTATCAGTTGAAAGTTCTATGTAGTATTCTGATTCAGATCTTGAGTTCTTTTAACCTCAAACAAAAACTATCAAAACTTTCCTTCTCTTCGAAATCGATCGACCAATCATCATTCCCCCAATCCATCATACCAATCGATACATACCTACAACTTGATCCCTCATCCACACTAAACTTCAAGCTCTGAAGCTTTGTCGATTCTCAAAACCTCATTCAAGTCTTCTCATTCAATTTGATTTGATTTGATTGATAATTATTCTTAAAAACTACCTAAAACCTTTTGATCGTCTTGTTTACATACTTCTCAGACTCCTTATCATTCTCAAATTTCAATCGAATCAAGTTAACTGAACACATACAACCAACACCATCACCATAATACATAAATAAATACAACTCTTTCTTTACTTCACTCTACATATCTCACCTTACCTGTTTTCTTTTCTTTTTTCTTTCTCTTTTGGTCTTGTTCTTTTTGATCCATCTCGAACATTCTTCATAGTCAACTTTGACATGCTCTCCCGCCCTACACCCAACGCTATCTTGGCCCACCAAGCCTTCTTACCTTCAATCTCCACTCTTCCTCCTGAGCCTTCTTATCATCACCATCTCAACCATAATCAATCATCACAGTCTAATCACCTTCAATATCATCAACACCATCAACAACAACCACCACCTTCTGCTCCTCCTTCAGCTCATCATCTTCATCATCACCATCACCATCAATCTCAGCAACAATCACACCCACAACATCATCCTCACCATCATCCTCAACAATCACCGCATCATCCTACTCAATCCCTTCCTCATCCTCCGCATCCTCTTGGTCGACCTCCTCCAAAGACAGCTCGACGTCAATCCAAACTCAACAATCTCGATCGGCGTAGAATTTGCGAGTATGCTGCTTCTCACCCAAGATCAACTCAAGAGGACATCGCACTTCAATGGGGTATCGATCGATCTTCAGTTTCGAAAATTCTCAAATATCGTGACAAATGGCTCAGCATCTCGCCTACCGCTCGAGCTGCAAAGGTGATCAAACATCGAGGTGGTCGATTTCCACAACTTGAATCTGAGGTGGTGAGGCGTTGTCGGATGAGAGCACTTCAAGGCGCGTTCTTGGGTGATCGTACCATCAAGGATTTAGCACTAGATGTTTCTCATGAGATCGGACTAGGTGAAGGGGCTTTTAAGGCTTCCAACGGTTGGCTTGACGCTTTCAAGGAACGTGCTCAGATCAAGGGTGGTCGATTCCTTGATCCTAATCTCACTCATCATTCGGTCACTTCCGAGCAGCCTCAATCGATCACTCATCAGGTCGACGCTTTACCAACACAATCGACCGAGACTCAAGCACCGCCTCGAACCCCTCAGTCCGCACACACTTTGCTTAATGGCAGCACTGCAGACTTAGATGGATGTGTCGATGAAGAGGATGAGGAAGAGGAGGACGAAGAAGAAGAGGAGGAAGAAGAGGAGGAAGATGAAGAAGAAGAACTAGATGAGGAAGAGCTAGATGAAGACGATCCAGACCAACTCGATGAAGAGGAAGGAGCCGGCTCCAAGCGTTCAGTCTCACCTACCCGACTCTACTCACCTCGGCCTTCACTCTTAATGCCACGGCTCAGTGGTGAAGAAGTTGACGAGCCGGCCACACCTCCCCTCTCGAGTCCTAACTCCTCTACCACTGGCGATGGACCGACTGCAGTCAAGTCTACCGACCTCTCCCGAACCCTTCGTTCACCTTCCAAATCACACCTTCGCGATCGTGATCAACATTTTCATCCTGACGACAAGACCCCAGCAGATCACGATGATGCAATGGAAGGAGTGGAAGAGTATGGCGACGAGATTGAAACTAGCGCTGAAGAGACGGTCGTGTTCCCATCTCATCATCATCACTCTTCCAATCAGCCGCCTCCACCACCTCCGCTCAGCTCACACGGAAGTCAATCACAGGCAACTGACCTGGGAAGGCGACATGCTTCAAGCTTTGATTATCGCCCAACTTCGATGGACATTCATCACTCAAGCTCTACTCACTCTCGTAGCTCTTCAGTCTCTGTTGGTTCTCATCAATCATCTTCAGTCTTTGGCAACGGCGAGGATCCGCGTGGACCGACCCACGGCTTCGGACCTGGTCCTGCTGCCCCTAGTTATTCTCATCACCCTCTCCACTCTACTCCTAGTGCAACTCCAATTCGTACCGCCCCAACCCGACGCAACTTCCCCAGTCTTCGTCATGCACTTTCACATCCCGCCTTGCATTCTAGTGCTAGCCCCTTACCTAGTCCAGCTTCATATTATCACCCTTATGCATCTCCTGGTTCAGCTCCACCCACTCATCTGGCCATCAATACTGGACGTGGAGGGGGATGCGCCACCCTCGGATGCTGCTCAACTGCCTCATCATCTTCATCGTACTCCGCCCACTCTAATGGTAATCAATATCATCAATACGGTACCATGCCTCGATCCGCTGGTCCTGAACTTGCGCCAGTCTGTCCTTCAAGAACTGGGGGAAGAGTTGCCTCTGTGATGATGAGCCGTCCACATTCTGCGAAGGAGGATACCGATAGTTTCGGAACGGCCTCGATTCCTTCGGCCACAAGTAGTTGGGGATCTTCTGATGGCTGGCCTACTAATCGTAACAATGCTCATAAGGGTGCCAATGCTCGATCTAGGGTTGGGTTTGATGAAGCTCTGGGTGCTCTAGAGACTGTGATGAGGTTCTTACAAGAACAGCCTACTAGTTTTGCTACCCCGAGAGATTATATGGTCGTTGGAGAACTTTTTGGTAAGCGATCTTCGATTATCCTCTTTGACTTGATTTAGACTGGAGTGACTAACCTGGGATCGCGTTGTCTTCCCATTCACAGGGAGAATGAAAGAGAAGAAACAAGAGATGGCAGCACCTGTCATAGGAGGAATCGGGATGATGAAGCTCAACAGTAATAACAATCCAGCGATACCTGCCACTCTGAATGAAGGAAATAATGCGAATACTAACAATAGAAGAATTACTAGGAATTCAAGTTGTCAAGGTCTTTCACTTGTACTTGAACATCGATCCTTATCACCAGTCAGATCATTTTCACCTGAGAAAAAAGAAACCGATCCAAAACCCACAACGCAACCTAGTAATGATGCCTATGCGATGGAACAATAGATTCATGATTTCGCGTAATTGTCCGTTGTCTTCAAGAAAAGAAAAAAATGGGATCCTAGTTTTCCCTGTTTGTCAAAAACTCAAAAAAAAGATTACCCTTTAATACCTGTTTGTTTATTTCCTTTTCTACTTTTTTCTTTCTTGTGATTGTTTTTTGGCGGTCTGGTTAGTCGTGTGTATGTTTGTGTATGTTGTGTTAGAGTTGAGTTTTTTCATATACAGAAGAAGAAGAAGAAGGAAAAAATGATAGCTTATGTATAGTTTACGTATAATCCGTTTCTTATTTTTTTTATTTCATTTCTATTTCATTGAATCTTTCTAATAACCATTCAAAAAAGAAGAAGCTGTTAAGGGAAGTGTAGGGAAGGGAAGGGAACTTAGGATCAGTTGTGTTTTTCTTTTTTTTTGACTTTCTTTTAGATCAAAACAAAAAAAGGAACGTTTATATATCTATATCTAGAAATCTGGAAACCAAAACCGAAAAACAAACCTGGTTGGCTGATTTTCTTTTTATGTTTTGCTTATTTTTATAATTTTTTATTTGTTTTAAGAAAAGATGTGTTTGTATCGATCAATTGTGTGATTCTTTTGTTTTTACATTCATTTTTTTATCGGTTTGAAGGGGTTTTTTTTTGATCTTTTTTTTCATCTTTTTTTAATTTTTGTAGCTTTTTTATCTTTTTTTTTCATGAATTTGATTTGGGTGGAAGGAGAAGGGATGGTTTTGACAAAAATAATATGTTGATTTGGTTTTGAAAAGATCAATGGTGAACGAGATAGTATATACATAGTACTTTCTCTCCTTGCTTGAGTTTGACAACCATCCGTACATTATATCATACATACATGGATAGATTTCAACTATCTTGGCCGCCAAGATCACTTGCCAAAATTGCTCACCTTTGTGCTTTGTTCAGAGCCAAATGATACCTCACATGTGTCCTTCATGAGAAATTGGTTTAGATAGAGGCTAGGGCCTGAGAATGTTTGTGTTCTGCTTTTTTGCAAAAGTTCAATTGAATTTGCTTGCAAGTTTACCGGGAGATGCAGCTAAGCGGCTAGCGCTGTTGATTCTGCATTTCATTTGTGGATGCTGGAAAAAGTTGAGCTTGTTGAGGTCGGGGTGGCTGTGGGCAGTATGTATGTATGATGAGTATTTTTTTCAATGGTTGAACTTATGGTGGTTGTGATGGAGTTGAGCATGAGCCGAGGCTGTTTAAATGTGTAAATTGCAATTGTGTGTGCACTGGCAGTGGTGGTACATAGTTGCAATGAGTGGTGTGAGTCATGACTCGTGAGATCGAAGGATGGATTTCCTTCTGAACATTCTACTTCAACTTTCATCCATCCATTTTGATTTGAGATTTCTATCTTTAAACCTCTTCAAAATCAAATCTTCATCATCGCGAACTCTTGAGGCAGGTCCCTCAATCGGGAATCCAAACCATTCAAGTCTTGTGTAAAACTACAAAATCAATACATCTTTCTCTTTCTCAACTCAACTCAGATCTCAATCAAACAAGAGCTTTTCAATCTTCTTGATCTTACAAACATATGTATTTCTGTCTTTCAAAAAAAAAACTCACCTTTTTTCCCTTTTGTCTCGATCATACGAGTGACTACTGCCTGTGACTGCGAGCTTTTGTTTCGTTGGAGAAGCTTTATTGAAGCTTTCTAAACTTTAAAGCTCGATCTAGTTTCGTATTCTCACTTATTTAATTTTTTGATTCATGATCTTTATCGAATCCTTACACTTACTGATCACCTACATTTCTTCTTTTGCCACAGATTGACTTTGAGCCTTTGACCTGTCCTTGCTCACATCCACTCTCTCCTCTAGACTTAAAACTTCCCAGAATGTTAGCTCGAAGTATCACCACTCGAGCTTTACTCGAACCATTCGATGAGGGTTTCAATTGGCTTACCAATCAATTCCTCAGACACCCATCTCAACATACCATTGAATTTATAATTTTAAAAGCTTACTTTCAAATCTCAACATGTTTTGCATTTTTGATTTGTTTGATCAAACTACTAAGCAAACGATTCAGATGTCTTAAGAATCTAGTGGGATCCAATGAATATCTTTATACTCAACTTAATCCATTAGGAGGATCTTCTCATTATCCAGGAGGTGAAACATTTGTAGACGTTTATCTACATCAAAATCAATCTAAAGTTCCAGTAGATCAACTTTTACAATTCCTTAAATATTTGGTAGATGATCATCGTACGGCATTAGGCTTATGGGATCGGAATCCGATTTTAGAATATCATTTTTATTATGATGATGAAGGAAGTGAAAAACATTTCATCAAGAATTCAATCGAGCATCATTCTAAGCTTCCTCTTGGACCACTCGATGCATCATCCGAAAAGCTATCTTCTAGAGTGAGTACTTGTTTATTATTCAGACTGAACCCGAAATGATAGATCACTAATGTTGCGATAACTGACAGGATCGATTTATCGCTGTGAAGCCCTTGTTGAACGACTTATTGGAAGCTGCTACTCAGACTACTACACATCGAATTATGCTTCTATCAACAGAAGATCGAGATATAGTACAATATGGAATTAGACTATTACAATTACTTCCAAATCCACCTTTGATTTGCTATGTGAAACCGATCGGTTCGAATCTCTCACTCGAACTTGCAATTGCAGCAGATGTAGTCTTTGAATGGGGAGAGGGACATTTCGAATTAGTAACAAGAGATCGTGGATCAGTAGATGAAGTACGAGAAGATGATCGATTTTGGGATAACGGAACGAGCACGAAGGATTTGAAGATCTTTAGACCTTTGGTCTTACTCTTTAAGGCTCATGGTCCTATTGAACTCACTCAACTCACTATGAGAGATTTGAAAGCTTTACTCCATAGACAGGAATACGGTTCTGAGTTTCTTTCTGGTCTTGATTTTCGTCAATACCTTCGATTGGCTTGCTCGAAAGGAGTTCTTGGGATTCAGAAGTCAGATTCGAGATGTGATTTAGTGTCACCGCTAGATGATGATGATCTTTTCAACGATGGATCTACTCTCATCAACCTTTTGCCTCCAATGGAAAAGCTCTTTTACAAAGATTATCCCTCAGATCCGTTTCTCACACAACCACACGATCCTATCTTTTCACCAATCTCAAACAAAAACCTCGAGAAAGAAGTTGTACAAGATACACGATTCGAATCACCTCAGAAGGATACAAGTACAGGAGATGAATCGATGATCACAATGTCAAGCGATAGTGAGCTTGTGACGACTTCACATCGTTCGAGTTATACTAATCTAGAGATCCCAGAGCCGATTCCAGAGCCTAGTTCTAGCTTAGCACCTCGACCACAGCTGAAACATGCTCCATCTGATCTAGAGTCAATGTTAGAGACCTCAGTTCGACCAGTAAAGAAGAAAAAGCAAGAACCGACCCAGAATGAAGCTGACAATCACACTCTTCAATCAACCCTCAAGACGTCCAACCCGCAGCGAGGATCACCAAAGCCAAGAAAACCCCGCGCAAAGTCAAATGCAACCCTACCCACAGCCCAACTCATCAGCCCTATCCCCATCCAAAAACGTAATTCGAGCATCGACCCAGTGCAAAGTTTTATAAGCAAAAGGTCACAAAAAAGGGGCAGCACCACCACCGAAAGGCTTCCATCCTTTGATCTAGAAAAAGGCAACATCATCTCAATCGAACCGTACCAAAGCTTATCAAGCTCACCGGGTCTTTGGATCAAAACCTGTAGTCAAGCCAGTGGATTGATCCAAAAAGAAATCAATGGATTCAAAAGTATCCATGAAATGATCATCGGTAAACGAAGGCTGAATAATATTCAGATGATTGAAAAGAAGAAAAAAGATGCGTTTCATGGGTTTGAAGGTTTGTTTAATTCGAAGTCCAATCCAGGCTTAGGTATTAGTCAGTTTCCATTGATTAAGATGAGAACTGAACAAGAAGAATTGTTATTGGAAATCGATTGATACATTACATCCATCCATCCATCCATCCATTCCAATCGAGACTTTCTTTGTCTTAGTCTGTTTCCTTCTCTTTGGGTTTTCTAGCTTTAGATTCAGCCTAAGCCTACCCAAATCTCTCACTAGTATTCTTCTTCATCTCACTCTCACAGCCCCTTTTTTCCTCTCACTCTGTCTTTTCATTTTGATTCTTGTATACAAATGCTCATCATAATCTTTTGTTTTGCCTTCCAATGTACTTGAGAAAACTTGCAAATCGTATCAAGCAAAACTTTCCTCTCTCTTTCATTCATTCATTTTCTATCCGATTTCCCTTTTTTTTTGACTTAGAAACTCACACTCCTTTCCTATTTTTTCTTTGCAAAAACACTTCATCTTACTGCAGAAAACAAAATCCTTGTTACTTCTTTTACATCCTTACAAATACAAGACGATTTTTATAATAATTTGTTGCAATATGAAGCAGAACAACACACATGATTCTTTTATTTACAAGACAAATGATTCCTTACAAAGAACTTTTAAATCAGAGTTCTTCTTACATTCAATTGAGAGATTTTCACTAACTTATTTTGGGTTGCAATCTATACCTTTTAGTTGTATGAAAGAGAGAAATTGAAAGTTTAA
>MWRL01004396.1:0-11280 GCA_002157085.1 Melampsora occidentalis | reverse complement strand
CTCTCAACCGTCCAAAAAAATAAAATAAAAAAGCAACCATTTTGAGAACGGCTGTAAGTTGATTGTGAGACGTACATGGCAAAATTCTCGTCGCCATGTTTTTCCTTCTATATTCTAGAGGCCGAGGGTTGTGGGCCTTGGCTTTCTCATCCATAGATCGTGACAATCACCTCCTCACCTCCTCTCGACCGATCAGGTATGCGTGAACCATCCGTCCCAGCCACTTCAAGGTACCTGGATCTATTATATGCATATGTACTCAGATTCCAGCTTCGAAAAGCAGAAAGAATACATATTGTCTCCTGTCGTCCCATTCAAAAATTTATAGGACATCGAGCAAACTCGCCGATCGCTTACCGCTGGATGCATCATTCCAAAGCGTTCGCTAGACACAATTATGATTCCACAAAATTTGACACCTGCTTCACCCTGCTTCTTCCTCTACCCGAGTAGATCGAGCTTCTCAAGAAGGCTGCATGAGTGGGACTAATGATGATGAGTGTAGTGATCATGTCAGAGAGAAAGAGCGGGTTACCCTCCTGTCGAAATCTGCATCCTCCCTCCTATGTAGCCCCTCTGTTGAAGTCGGTGAATGATAGTTTGAGATGACCGACATACATACTTTGATTCTTCCTGTGAGCTGCTGTGAAAACTCAGACCTGGTCAGAACTCGCGTGTTTTGATTTTTCAATTTCAATTTCCTGTTCGATGTCTAATGGCATTTTGAATCGTTTGTCGCGTTTCCTTCGCATGATTTAAGGTCTTCAATAATTGTTCGTTGAATTGATCTACACCCCCGATATCTGGTCCTGCCATTGATCATCAGGAAGTCTTGAAGGTGAATCGGTTTATTTAATTCGAATCACTTGAAAAGCTCTGCGGAGAATTCCCTTCCAAGTCCCCGAAGGAATTCCTCAAATCGAAGCATCTTCTTCAAGCTCATCATCTCAATCGCTTTCAACCTTCATACCCCTATCCAACCGTCTCACAGGGTTGTTCCAACAGATATTCCCAATTAGCCATCAGTCACATCAGATTTGATTGGTCTATTCAACCCCATCACTCGTTTATACAAAGTCGATTTGGGCATACTCCTTCAATTCCTATTACCTTCCGAAACGCGCGCGTCTGGCACCCAGACATCTTGTGAGACGACCTTACGCGTACAAGACCAAACCCTTCTACCACAATGGCCGATCTTCAAATCACTAATCATCCTGTGAGAAATCCTTCCCACGTGTTCGAGATTGATCATTCGGGTTCCAATTCACCACATAGTCTCTGATATGGTATGGATTTTGACTTCAAATAGAGCACTCCTTCTAAACGTAATTCTTCCCCATCAGAAGCCTTCAAGACAATTGCGCCTGAAGAACCTTCCAAGGCGGATGAAGTCCCATCAGATAAAATTTCTGAACCAAACGACATGTCAGAGAAAGTGGATCCAAGCGGATACGAATCACCTTCGAGACCTTCTGCTTCACCAGAGTCCAAACTCGCCCGTTCAAAGATCTCAAAGGAGTATGACTCCGAAGAAGAGCCACCACCTGCCACCAACAAGAAAATCTTGAGGGGGAAACGACTTTTTTTGGCATTTGTTGGAATGTTGATGTCCATCTTATTGATCGCCTTGGATCAAACCATCCTGAGTCCAGCCTTGCCTGTCATCGCCTCTAACTTCAATTCTCTGGATCAAATCGGTTGGATTGCCAGTGCTTACGTGAGTTGACCAAAGCCCAAATCACTGGAGTTTTCTTCGCGAGAGATCACATCACACTAAGAATTTCGAATTTGGGCCCTGAACAGTTTATCACCCAAGTCTCGTTCCTTTTACTCTACGCACAATTGTTGATGACCTTCAATCGTCGATGGGTCTTCATCATGGCAGTTTCAATATTTGAAATCGGCTCTCTCATATGTGCTTTGTCACCTAATTCAATTTGCTTGATCATCGCTCGAGCTGTTGCTGGTGTCGGTGCTGCTGGAATCTTTGTTTCTTGCTTGAGTATAATTGCCGATATCACCGAGCTGGAAGACAGACCAAAACTGCTAGGGAGCTTCGGTGCAGTTTTCGCTGCTTCCTCTGTCATTGGCCCACTTCTCGGTGGGGCCTTTACAGATCACTTGAGTTGGAGATGGTGTTTTGTAAGTCATGATTGCAAGAAATTAGAGTTGTCTCATAATTCAGAGCCCGAGTCCTTGAAAACTTGCTGAATTTCACCTGGCTCATCCTTTCCTACCTGTTCAGTGGATCAATTTACCTTGTGGAGCAATCACAATTTTATCCATATTTCTTGTGATACCTGATTCGACGCCTCCTGAAGTTTCAGAAGAAATGCATGCCATGGTAGACCTCAAATGGAGCCGTATCACTTTTGGACGTTGGACCCCAGAACATGGCTCTTTTCTTCATAAGCTCGGCACACTGGATTTCATCGGAGCTCTCTTGATGGTAGGATGTGAGTAAATACTATGATGGTTATCCCTTATCATCAAGTGTCTCTTGACTTACCTATTTTGAACTCCAGTAATTGTCCTGTTGGTTCTACCTTTGCAATGGGGAGGAAACCAATACGCTTGGAGCAGTCCAGTGGTGATTGGAACCTTTTGTGGTTTTGGAGCTATGCTCGGTGTCTTCTTACTATGGGAATGGAAGGGAGTTGATGAGAAAATTGGAAGCAGTCTTTTCCCCTTCCGCTTGTTTGCGAACCGCACTCAGTACGTGTCCCATAAACCTAGAGCCCCTTGTCTTATAACTGATCTCCTTGCCTGCACAAACATTGTCGCTGTTCAGGATTGGAACATGCTTGCAGGCCTTTTTCGTCATGCTCACTAGTGAGTTTCACGTCGATCTATCTGATCTTCTGAACACTGATTGTTGATGTTTATCGTTCCTTTCCATTCGCGTTTCTTCACAGTGCTCACTGCAGTTTGTAAGTACAACATGTCGACCAAACGGATCAAATTTGATGTTTCACTGAACTAGCTTTTGTCATCCTTTATAGACTTCTTACCAATTCACTTCGAAGCGGTCAAAAACGCCTCAGCTACGAAGTCAGGTATCGACTTGCTTCCTCTAAGTATGTTCCTCCATTTCTCCTCAGCGATGCCACATCCGATTATTGAACCGCTCACAAATTTCTCAGTGTTGTCAATTGTTGTATCGGCTGGGTGTGCTGGTTTTGCCATCAGCTCTACCGGCTATTATTGGCCTGCACTGGCAGTTGGGCCTGTTTTGCTCACTGTTGGATCAGGACTTCTACACACTCTTGGTATGTTTCAGCTGAGTCAGATCTACCGTCTTTGATCTGGCTGTCTAACCCATGATTCGATGTGTAGATGAATTTTCAAACAATGGGAAACTCATTGGCTTCCAAATCATTATTGGTACCGGAATTGGTCTGGTTCTCCAGAATGTGATTGTAAGTATCCAAAACTTGAAGATCAAACTGTTTCTGAACCTCATGCTGATGAATGTTGAGACATGTTCAGGTGGCTATACAAGCAAATGTGAGGGAGGAGGATGTTCCTCAAGCAACCAGTATGGTCACTTTTGCGTGAGCACTCTTTCCTGGGTCACGAAAGCAACACAGCCCAAGAGCTCATTTCTTGTCTCTTTATGATTTGCAGGCAATTGATCGGTGGAGTGATCGGCATTGCGGTGGCGTGAGCTCACATCATCAATACGGATTTGTTCATCTTTGTAGTTTCAATGCTGATTCAAACTTTTGACCGCTTTTCTGACCATAGCCAAACCATCTTTGGCAATGCTCTCACTACCAATCTCATCAAATTCGCACCTAACGCACCCTTTGCGCTTGTCCGATCATCAGTTGAAAGTATCGCAACTCTTCCGGATTCAATTCGACCTGGAGTAATCCATGCTTATACAAACTCTTTACGACAGGTGAGATCATATGTCTTATTTGCCCATTCTCGTTCTCGGCTGACTTTTGTCTGTAATCAGGTTTACATTCTTGGAATCCCAAGTGGGGTTGCCGCATTTCTCTCATCCTTTTTAGTCAAGAGCCGGAATATCAAAGGCCTCAAGACAGATCCGATGATGCATGCTGCTTGATAACAAAACAACCCGCAACCTCGCACGAGCTCCTCTGATACCGAGAAGCTTTCATCCGTTTTAGTTGCCTCGGGGGCCATATCTTGGTGTCAAGCCGACTGATGCTGCAGCAAGAAAGAAAACTTAACACTCTGACATTTTGCTCTTCTTGTTTGAATCTATGCTTATCTTGTCAATTTTCATAATTCTATCCCTACTCTCTTAAAATCTTTGATCTTACACACGTCTTTATCTTCTTTTTACTCCCTTCGACTCTTTGTACATCTCAAGTGAGTCCTTTTCATCAGGTCGTTTTGGTTGTCTTTTATTAGTTTATTTTTTATTCTACATCATTGGTAATTTTTTGTTGTTTGGGTTTGTGTCATTCTTGCATTTCATCGTAATTTAAATTGTGCATTTGTGAGATTTTGTTTTGGACGTCAAATAGGTAGGGTTCCGGGGGAAATGGCGGAGCCACAGCCATATTCGAGAGATTCCAACAGCATCAGTCCGACGGATAGAAGTTCCAGCCTCCTTCCTATGGAATCTACGATGTAAATATTCACATAACACCGTCTGACCCATGTTGTGAAAATGATGTGCATTTATTCCATAAAGTACAGCTGTGTTCGGCATTAATGGACTGCTGATCTCACAAGTCGGTAGTAAAGCTATCTGCAGGATGCCTACGTCTCCTCCTGAAGATGAGGTCATAGAATATCAGCTAGAACTGAAAGACTGACGGGGCACTAACATTTGACATTGAACTTTAGAATTATTATAACGATATCATGTTACAACTGTCTCAATCTGCATATCAACTTCACTCTTATCTTTTTGTTTCTGTCGCTCCTTTTTACCCTTACGCTTCTTAGGGGGTGCTTGACCTCCATCACCATGATGAGCAGCACTTCGCTTGCCGTACTTATTAAGCGTAGAAGAATCTGAAGGGCCAGTTTGATTGGCTTCGCCCCAACTTCTGTCCTTCAACCTTCCTCGAAGCTCTTTCAACTTCTTTTTCCGCGTCGAAGCCTTCTTATCAGGTTCCGTACGGTAGGGAGCCAGCTTACCCAAACCAATGATATCATTCAGTTCGGCGTCGGTCGCCATCAGAATTTCGGCGGGGGTAATATTGAGTGGGTCAGGTTCAACTTTGGTATACTTGAACCGTGTAGGAAGATCGCCAATCTGTTTGCACCACAGAGATGATTATTAATGTTCCGCATGTTGCTTAATTGCACCATTTCCAATTCTATCGTTGAGACTTACAAGATCTTCATAGTCCAGCTTATGATATTCATCCAATGCATCAAGTATCCGTTTCTTTCGTTCGTCCGGCGATAAAGCTTCGAGGTCAACGAGTTCGCGCTCAAGTTCTCCATTTCGCTCTTCTGCCCCAACCTCCTCTCCCAGCGTCTCGCCAATGAGCTTTTGCTTCTTAGATTGCTTCTTCTCGCGCTTCTTCTGCCGCTTGGACCCTTTGGGAGCTGGGGCCAACGGATCATATGCATCGCCTCCTGGCTCAAAGTCTATCTGAGTATCCTCGGCTTCGTAGTCTTGAGGTGGGATTATGTCATCGATATCGATATCATCATCCCAGACAGGCTTCCCATCGGGATCCTGAATGACATTACAGATGAGTGCCTGATCACAATGAGACGGCAGATGAAAAAGATATGTACCTCTTGACCATAAAATTCGTTGTTGAAGGCATGTCCCATTCGGCGATCGTGGCTATCCGGATCGAAATCGCTTTCCAAGTCGAAATCGCCCATATCGAAGTCTAAATTAAAGTGATGATGAACAAGTTAACGAGGGATGGCAGTGGCAGGATCAATAGTAGCTTGTTTACCTTCTGCTCCAGCGTTTTTCTTGATGACTTCAAGTTTAGCTATCAAAGCTGTTCGCTTCAGTTCTTTGAGTCGATTCAGTTCATCCATCTTGTGCTGCTTTTCTTCTCTTTTCCTGGCTTTTGCTGTGGCTCTTGCCGTCTTCCGGGCATCGTCTGTCCGACGAACGGAGTGGTCCATGTCTCGAGCGTGGGTTACAATAGTCTGTGCTGAACTGCGAAACAGTGAGGTGAGGTAAACATGTGACGTTGAATTTTCAAAGACAGCGCAAGAAAATATGACACACTCTTCAAACCTAAAGTTATATTTGGCTTCGAACTCTTCAGCTTTCTCTACAAACTCTTCATCCTCATCGTCATCCTGAGTTTCATCGATCAATGTCCGTCCCAGGGCTTGTGATTTAGCCGGATGCGACGCATCAGTGGGATCTGGCTGATGACTTCGTCCTTCTGACTTCACGATCTCTGCATACTTTGGGATCTTTTTAGCCTCCTTGTCAATCCATCCTCGACCCAAGACGTAATTCTTCAAAAACGTTTCATCATCCTCAGCCAAATTATCCTCATTTGTCTTCACAACATTCGATGGTTCAGCTAGTGATTCGAAAGCAACACGAAGATCTTCACGTCCCACTCGCTCCAAAAGAAAATTTTGATAATCTTCCTCGTCCTTTTCAGCTTCATCCAACGTTTTCTCTCTCGGAATCAGCAAATCTTCAACTTCGTCTGAGCTTCCGCCTTCACTTGCTTCGCCCCATTTGGTAGCGTTTTCAAAAACCCGCTTCGTCTCTTCTCGAAGCATTTCGGCCTCTTGAGCTGGTGTTGGGTCAAAGTGCTCATTCCCTTCAGATCCATCATTGAGCTTGACATCCTTTCCAGAGAGTAAAGCCTGCCTTTGATAGTCACGTAGGTGTAGGGGTTTCTGACGATGAGCGATGTCATGGTCATTGTTGGTTTTGCTTCGTTTAGCTCGTGCAGCAGAATGCTGAGATTCTTCCTCTGATCGAACATACAATTCGAAAAGTGAACAGGGTAGATTAGACCACCTGTTCCCGAACAGCCTCGAGACCCCTTTTGTGAAAGTAGACCGAGTGGAAGAGTACTAACCTTGAAAGACTGGTTGATCGCCTTCATAAAGTGTTGGATCAGATCTTTTTATCCTTGCAAGCGTTTTAAGAATTGCTGCATCCACTTCAGGAGTGATGAATTCGGCATCTGAGTCCTCAGAAGATAAATCTTCATCTTCTGATTCCTCGTAATCTTCCCCGTATTTATCTTTCACTGTGAAGCAATAAACCAAAATGATCAATTGAGATGATAATCAGGCAAGTTGCTTGGTCTTGATTATCAATTTTCGAGATTGGCGCACATTTTGTTAGCTCTTCGCCTCGTTTGCGTGTTTCATACTTCTGGGCATATTGTTCGTTGAAATTGAATCCATTTTCGGTTTGTTGCTCGGCTCGGCCTTTGCCTTTGCCTTTGATGACTCGTTCACTAGATTCGGCAACAGTATCGAAAAGGTCGATGGGTGCCATTTTGTTGTGATTGATGAATTGCGATGTATTGAGCAACAAGTAGACCAACGGTTTTGAGCTTCAAAGAAGTCAACTGGAGTGAAGCTTCACTTTTTTCTTGCTGCAAACCAAATTTTGAAGATGTGTACCCAGAAATGCTTATACAGTACACTCGATATGTTTATAACCTAATTCCGAAAGTTTCTTTAATCACGGCCTGTGAACCTGTTGACTCTCAATGTATGCGTCCAAATCACTTTTGCACTAAACGCAATCTGCGAAACGAAATCAACTCCAATTGCTGTCTACTCGATCAACTACTTCGATCTCGGTCAAGACTACTGGGACATCCCTATCGATCAGGACTTCCATTCATGGCTACAGCTTCCCCAGCTCATATACACACTTCTGCGGCTAAGTAGTAAGCCCACTCACCGACAACATAGCTTCAAAGCTACTAGAGCACGTTTTTGCCGAAACTGAGGAAGCCTATCTTTCTGTGACTTTGACGTTTTCTTTGGAGTGAGGTCAAACCGGAGTGGTACTTCGAGAAAGGGTTGCGAAAAGTGAAGCCTTACCTATTCAGATACTCGACTTATGCCAAGGTAAAAGTCAATGTATTTGGGTACTCAACACTCTGCGTGTCCTGACGTCCGTCATATGATATTATCCGGAATGAAAAATAGGAAAGATGGAGGGGGCGAAGCGTGATTGATGTGTTCAGGTGTGGATCTAGTTCCTTATCTTCCTATACTCATCTAGAATGAGTGCAGATATATGACGCATTATTGACCATTGAGTTCCGTATATAGCTCCGACTTCAGGTTAGTGATGAGGGAAAACTTGATTCCACTTCAAACTTGACGCCCATTTTTAACCCAGAATACCTGTATCACTCACACTCGCCTTCTAGAGACCGGAGTCCTGAATACTATGTCAGTCAAGGATAGTCTTCAGGGATGTGAAACTTTCACCTTACTAATCCGAACCGTACACGTTTGGTTAGGCCCAAGCCGTAGCTTCCGGTGTGACATTTTCGTGCTTGAACCCTCCAGTCTGATGATTGCTGACCAGCCAACACGTATATACCATCTCACATTGACTCTGAAGGTGTCATCAAGATCAACGGAAAAATCATCACACAAGATGTTATCATCCGAAATGGGGATTTGATCACTAATACATTGCATCGACATGAACCACCAGTGATCGGAGATCCTGTCAGAATCCTCCATCGCGATGATGTCAAAGGTCTACTTGTGGTCGAAAAGCCTGGAAGTATGCCAGTGAGTATTTATCTCAACATCATCCTGACCCATCAAGCTTCACAAGTATGCTTTTTTGTCTGTTGAGAAATTTATAGATTCATCCGACGGGTCGATATAACTATAACACTTTGTTATCAATCCTCAAATTCGATTACGATCTTCCATTGGTTCACAGTGAGTTTCTCATATGGATATGTGACCATGATACTGAACCGCAAAATGCTGATTGCGACTTTGGGTGGTGAAGCCAGTAATCGCCTGGATCGTTTAACTTCGGGTGTGATGATCTGCGCATTGACAAATGAAGCGTCCCGTGGCTTGTCAGCTTACTTTGGCCAAGAGGGTGCTGTCAAAAAAGAATATATTGCCAGGTGCCGAGGGAATTTCCCAGAGTACGTGCAATCAGTCCATTGATGATAACAATGGAATCTTCACATCTTCCTTGACCATGTTTTCCGCGCATTTTTTGGTCAGTGAGGAGATTGTGTGCGAGGAACCGCTGTTGACAATAGACCGACAGGTGGGACTTAACGTCGTCCATCCTGAAGGAAAGGTTAGCATGTCTTTCTCAGATAGATTCTTCGTAAATTAGTATTAATTGAGATCAATATATTCTGTTTCGCATCTAGCATGCTAAAACCTTTTTTAAAAAGATGTCATATGACCAACAGACGGACTCTAGCGTAGTTCATTGTAAGAGCCATTTCTGTCATATTGGCCCCGTTCATATCTTTCCTGCTGGCTCACAATTCTCATTGATAGGTCGTCCCATTACTGGTCGATCTCATCAGATCCGTGTCCATCTTCAGTTTCTAGGACACCCAATCTTGAATGATGTGATATATTGTAGTAATCTAGCCTGGGGACCTGAAAGAGGTAAGGGGGGGATCTTTAGTTCGTCTACAAGTCAGATACCCAAATCCAGTGACACAGAGGAAGCAACGGAATTGGTCGAGAGCGAAGTACCAATCAAAGATAATCTTGAAGAATCAGATGAAATTCAGCGCCCTAAACGCTCAGGGTCAGCTATCAAGTTGGGCAGGGGTCAACGACAGGGAATCTCTCAAACTGACTCAGGGAAACGTGCTCGATTGAATCCAGAAGATCCAGATTCAGGGAATTGTAGTGGGATTGCTTTCAATGAAACCGCTCGAGCGGTAGTGAATGAATTAAGGAAAGCTAGAGATGTTGAAGATGGATTTGGTCGTGCGAAAGATACGATTTGTATTGATCGAGCTTTCAAAACACCGACAGAATTATTGATCTCACAGGCTGATAAAAAGAATGATGATGAAAAGCGGGCAGATGCAACTGAAACTAGTCCATCTGATGATCATGAGTTTTGTTCAGATTGTGGTATACCTCTTTTACCGGATCCAAAACCTGAACAACTTTTTATTTATTTGCATGCATTCAGGTCAGTACCGTATTTCCTTATTCCATAAACCACGAAAGATTCAATTCATAACAGCTCGAGCATGTGAAACTCATTAAAGATGAAGATGGAGAAACTGATTTGTGTTCCATTGTCATTAGATATCACACAGATGCTTGGGACTTTTCTAGTGGTTTACCTTGGTGGGCAGATGGAGAGAAATGGAAGGAAAGGAAAATCGAATCGACGGAGTGATTTACATTTGTTTTCATCTTCATACAAAGATTACATCATTCGAAAAGGAATTTCAAGAGGAGAATGGGAAATTAGAATTGAAAAATCATGTTAAAAAAGCAAATCTATACCCTTGAAAGATTCTGTGAAAGAGCTTTTTGTAGGGTATCTCGTCACTCTAAAGCACCACTCGCACAAGAGACACCCCAAGTGTTCTGTTGAAGCGTAGACCCAACAAAATGTGCCGCACTAAGCAAGGGATCAACAATTCAAAAAAAAGTTTGACACTGCGCCATCTCAGAATACCAGCCTCAGTCAAGTTTGCATACCTGAAACGTTGAGACAGGAGTGTATGTGGCCAAGATCAAAAAACAACAAAGGGATGATCATGACTTTGGTTCTAAGCATTAACACCGAGGAAGAAATCTTGGGCATTAGAACATTGCAAATGAGACACATAACAAGTATGAATGGGATCAGAGGAGTTTGATAGAGATACAGCAGGATTGATATGGGAAAAACCTCACAGTCATGATGTTGTCCTTGTGAAGAAGTGAGGAAGCCGGCAAATGGTTGGGGACTGATACTAATTGCTCTGTCATTCATGATACTTTAACTTAAGGGGACAATGAGGTTAGGTGTTCATATTTTACTTTGCTGTGGTTGCAAGCATTGAATTCCAACACATTTCTTGTAAGGTTTTCAGGTGATTGGTTTTCATGGAGTTCAAAATAACAACGGTGTTGAAATCTGGATTCTTCCAAGAACCGTAGTTAGCCTCAAAACCAGAGGATCAATAGAATGTCAGAGGGGTCTCTCAAGACATTACTCAAGTTTTGATTTCAAGGCTAGATTCCTAGTATACTTTTACAGTCAATTTAGAAAAGCTTATTGCAGATTTCCCGCCGATTTGCTTGGGTTTTGCCTAACGTAACAAAGTTCCTCAATGCCTCAACAGCTGCCGTTCAAGATGGAAAAAAAGA